>VMDR010003302.1:0-74137 GCA_007922815.1 Macrotus californicus
GGGGGGGGGGGGGGGGGGACGACACACCTGAGAGAAGGAGGCACATTAGAAGGGCTGATTGAGTCAGCCTGCTTGGTGGCACCGCTGGTGTCACTTCGAGCACTTTTAGGCAAAGTAGCAAGACCTGGGGGCTTCTGGAGAAGATGCCAGAGGAGGAGCCTCAAGGGAGCATCTGGGACTTGTTCCACGAGACCTCTCTTGCTTAACTGCTTCAGGCTGAGCCTCCCAGGAGCTTCAGCTACACAGGTTATACGGCTCCAGCGGGGTTGGGGTGGGTTTTGTTATTAATCACTTAGCTCCCTGCCTAGTTTCCAGGGTAAGTGTCTGGAGTACTGTCTGCTTCATCAGGGCATCGTGCTGGATGCCCAGATTGACCTTGGAGAATCTGAGATGTTGCATGATCTTAGGTGGCAGGCCTCCACTAGCCCCGACCAGCTGACCCTGCTCCTACTGTATGTGGGTACCACCCAGCCAGGCTTGATTCAGTCATCTGAAGCCCACAAGGGGGTCAGTGGGTAGCGGACCCTCAGGACATTGGGTTAGCTGCTGCAGACCTTGTTTGGATCTTTGAGCCAGAGGTGCAAGGCTACAGAGCAGGAACATGTGGCAGACCAAGGAGTTCAACTTGGGAGAGACTTCCAGGAGGAGCAGAGGAGTAATGATCTGTTTTTGCAAATCCAGGGCCCATGAATGGCCAGTTGGCCTGGAGGAACTCCCAACCCTAGTCCCATAGACAGCCCTTTGGCCCAATATCAAGGTGGGTCACTTCAGGCCAGAGCCCACCTGGCTTCACAAGGTCAGAAGCACATTTTCCCAGGCCAGGTCACTCTGGGCCTGACTCAGGGTGAGCAAACTCTCGAAGGACTGATGGACGTGGCAGAGAGCAGTGTGTGGGTCCGTGTGTAAGCACAACCACACATGATCTGAATGCTACGTGAGAGTAATCCTGCTGTGTGAGGGGCTGGAGCTGAGTCTACAGTGCCTGCTCTGCCCCAGAGTAATCAGACTACACGGGTTATCTCTTTTAATTCTCCACGATCTGATGAATCTGTACCATCATTGTCCCCATTTTACAGATGAGAAAACTGAGATAACTAAAACCAAACCAGGTGGGCCCTGGCTGATGTGGCTCAGTGGATTGAGTGCCAGCCTGTGAACCAAAGGTTGCCAGTTTGATTCCCAGTCAGGGCACATGCCTGGGTTGCTGGCCAGGTGCCCAGTAGGGGGCGTATGAGAGGCAACCACACACTGATGTTTCTCTCCCTTTCTTGCTTCCTCCCTTGCCCTCTCTCTAAAAATAAATTTAAAAACTCTTTTAAATAGTAAAAAGAAAACCAAACTGAATTGATTCAGGTTCCTCTCCAGAGCCATTGTTCCTGAACACCTGACTACCGGCAAGGGCAAGTCTTCCCACAGGCGAGGCCTCCAGAGGCTGCACTGTAGCTGGAGACCCTGCCAGGATCTTTTACCTTCTTTAAGAACATAAGACCACCTTGAGCAGGCCAATTTGGGGATTGGCAAAGCTATCAAGAAGCAAGGTCTTTATTTTTATTTTAAAAAATATTTTATGTAATGAATTTTAGAGAGAGGGAAAAGAAGGGAGAAAGGAGAGAGAGGAACACAGATCTGTGGCCTCTTGCACTCCCCCCACCGGGGACCTGGCCCACAACCCAGGCAGGTGCCCTGACAGGGAATCAACCGGCGACCTTTCAGTTTGCAGGACGACGCCCAACCCACTGAGCCACACCAGTCAGGGCAGATTCTTGATTTGGACATCTCCCACTTAGCGTCAGTAATCCATCCCGTGGAAGTTGGACATTCTGTCTGGAACCATTAAGTTAGTGTCCATTTCCCATTATCTTAAGTGGGAAAAATATATAATGCTTCCCTTATCAACTCCAGATCCTCAATTTTCTAAAATGTCACTAAAACACAGGGGAAATATATACCTGATATATGCCCAATAAATTATAGTGTTAGGATATAAATTAAAATGTTTCCACCTGATCCAGGCAGCATTTATTGCTTTGATCCAGTTTCACAGCCTCTCTCAGTACCTGCAGCAGACGTGATGCAAGCAAGCCCCCTTTGCTGGCATTCAGTGATCTTCCATCAGTCCTGTTTGGAATGTAATTTGAGGCTTTAAATATACATTCTTTGTTAAAAATGCAGATCAAGCCCTGGTGTGGCTCAGTGGATTGAGCATCAGCCTGCGAACCAAAAGGTTGCTGGTTTGATTCCTGGTCAGGGTGCACGCCTGGGTTGTGGGCCAGGTCTCCAGTTGGGGGCATGCAAGAGGCGACCAGTTGATGTTTCTCTCCCTCTCTTGCTCCCTCCCTCCCCTCTCTCTAAAAATAAATCAACGGAATCTTTAAAAAAAAATACAGATCAAATTTTGATGCCGTAAATATGTTTTTCTGTATAAACAGAAGCTGAATCAATACCTGTTTATTGTATTATTCATCTATTGCTGTGTAACAAATTATCCCAAAACGTAGCAGTTGAAAACAACAATAAATATGTACCCTCTAGCACAATTCCTGTGGGTCAGGAACTTGGGAGCAGCTTGGCTGGGCAGTTCAGGCTCAGGGTCTCGTGAGGCAGCCGTCATCAGCCTGCATGACTGGGCCGAGACCGCCTGCTTCCCAGATTGCTCACTCACATGACTGGCACGTTGGTACTGGCTGTTTGCAGGTTCTCAGTTTCTGGCCACGAGTTTCTTTCTGTGGGGCTGCTGGTGTCCTCACAGCCTGGCTGATGTTGGCACCCAGAGAGAGTGATCTAAGAGAGCGAGGCAGAAGCCACTATGTCTTGTATGACCCAGCCTCAGAAGTCACGTGTCATTTTCACCTTATCCTACTGGTGACATAGGTCAGCCCTGCCCAGCGTGACCGGGGGGTACACAAAGGCACGCATGCCAGGAGTAGAGGCTCACGGGCGACCAAGCAGAAAGCTGGCTACCAGGGTTGGGTATTAAAAACGGAGAAGCACTTGGGAAAATGTTCAGCAGAGAGACACTTGGCAGGGTGTGCCTGTATTCTGGAGTACAGCCGACAGGGCTCGCTGGTGGTCTGGTGTATGAGGTGTGGGGAAGAGAGGCGTAGGGATGGCGCTAGGAGTCTTCACTGAACAACCGAAAAGGTGAAATTGTCTTTCACCGAGATGGGGAAACACTGGGCGGGACAACTGCTTACGGGGAAGACCAGGAACTCACTTTTGGACATAGGGCTTTGAGATCCTGTTAGACACCCAAGCTGCCTCGGCAGTCAATAAGTGTTAACTGATGTTACCGGTTTGTAAAATAAAAAATATTTACCTTTTATATACATTTAAAAAAAAAGACTAGAAGGAAATAGACTAAAATGTGAACAGTGAAAGATTCTGCATGGGGGGAAAATGACTTTTTTGAAACACTTTTTGTGTACTTTGCAAGTTTTCTACAATGAATAGATACCATGAGTTCTTCCGTTTTATGATCAGAAAAAGAACAACATACTTCATTTTTTAGAGGGGAATTCTTGGAACCCATTCCCCAGAGGTCTGAGCTGGCAGGATCCTGGTGAGGGACCCTTTCCTGTACTTGACCACTGTTGATGATGCTGTGTTCCCTGCCAAGAGCACCTCCCCTTCCCCTGGATGATGTCTTTGTTTGCCCCACAGGAGAGCCCGAGGAATGGCTGCCGACATGCAGAGGAAGAGAAGCTGTGAATGCCCTGATGGCACATTGGCTCCTTCCAACGGGCAGAGTGTGGAGAGAGCCGAGAGCCCCACACCAGGACTGGCCCAGGGAATGGAGCCAGGTATGGGCAGGGTGTGCCAAGCGGTGAGCTAGAGCAGCCTCCAGGACAGTCGGGGGATTCCCAACCATTCTTTCCCTCCCGCTCACTCATGGATGTGTTCAGCTTCTCACCAGGTATTTGGCAGATGCTGGGATAACCGAGCTCAGCCTGCTTCCAGCTTCCTTGGCCCTTCACGTTGGCCCACTCACCCTGAGCTGTCTGGCTGCCAGCCTGGGCCCTCCTCCGAGTCCCTGCGTCTGCAGTGCACCTGCCTGGCACCTCCCCACTCAGCTGTCAGCATAAGGGTCACCGCCTCACGAGTGGGGCTTGCTCTGACCAAGCTCTGTACAGAACATTAGTTACTTTGTAGTTTTATTTTATTTTTTATGTATGATTGCCCATCTTGGTCATCCACATACCGCAGGCTCTTTAAGCACAGAAGAGCTGTATCCCTGTATCCACAGTGCCTGGTCCAGTGCCCATCTCATAATAGAGACCCAAAATATTATCTGCTGAACTATTCTGTCAAAAAATAAATCAGGAGAGGAAGATGGACATGGTCCCTGGGGGAGTCACAGGCTGGTGGGGCTCACCCAGTGGAGTGGGTCAGGAGCCGCGGCCAAGGCACCTTCTCCCAGGGAGGGATTTGCCAAGCTCAGGAGCTATTTCAGGCACGGGTGAGGTGCTGGGCAAACAGCAATGAACAGTCAGCTTCCTGCCCTTGGCGAGGGAGTGTGGGGCGTGGGAATCCCATCATAATCAGGAAGAAGGACAATAACTGACAAGTGTCACAGGAGAAATTCAAGAGGGAGATATGATAGAGTGCCTGGGGCTGGTGGTCAGGTGAGGAGGAAACTAACATCTTTGCTGAGAGCTGACAAAGAACGAGCCATGCGAGAAGGTGGGAGTTCCCTCCAGGCAGAGGGGGCAGCAGATGGCCCTGAGGTAGTGGGGGGTGGTGTGGGTGTCCAAAGGGCAGATGGACAAAGGCCAGTGTGACTGGGATGAACCAGGGCTGTGAGTTGAGCGTGGGGGAGGTGGGCAGGTACCAGCTGCCCCCATAGCCACGAGGGGCTGGGGCCTTATTCCCAGTGTGATCAGGAGGAGCCTGGTGGCCTGTAAGTTTCAGGGAGGCATGACTCGCCACAGACAGTAGCAGGAGGGAAGAGTGACTTGCCTCATCAGGACAGGTGGTCAAGCTAGAGCGCGGATGAGACACCTTGCTGGTGAGGTGGTCTGCCAGCGGCTGCTGCTCTAAGTGCCAGTGCTTTTGGTCGGCAGGTGCTGGGCAGGAGGGCGCCATGTTCGTCCATGCCCGTTCCTACGAGGACCTGACTGAATCGGAGGACGGGGCGGCTCCTGGGGAGAGTCCCAAGGAAGGTGCTGGGGGTCCGCCACCACTGCCTGCAGACATGCGCCAGATCAGCCAGGACTTCAGTGACCTGAGCACCCAGCTGACGGGTGTGGCCCGAGACCTCCAGGAGGAGATGCTGCCCGGAAGCTCTGAGGACTGGACAGAGCCCCCCAGGGCAGCTGGGAGACCAGCCACAGAGCCCCCCAGGGAGGGCACAGGCGAGGGGGATGAGGAAGAGGCTGCGGAGGCCTGGCGGCTGCACCAGAAGCATGTCTTCGTGCTGAGCGAGGCGGGGAAGCCTGTGTACTCCCGCTATGGGTCGGAGGAGGCACTTTCCAGCACCATGGGTGTCATGGTGGCCCTGGTGTCCTTCCTGGAGGCTGACAAGAACGCCATTCGTTCCATCCATGCAGGTGAGCCACCTGGAGGGGGGATGGAAGGGCTCTCCTGGGCAGGGTTCTTTCAGAGCCGGTTTTGGACTCCCAGAGCCTAAGAGGGATGGGACGTGCTATGTGGCGGAGGGCAGTCCTTCCACTCACTGGGCTCAGGTCCTTGTCTGAACAGGGAATAACCACGCTGACCGCCTCATTGGGCTGCTGTAAGGGCCAAAGGTGGCTCTGATATGGGCTTTGCACTTGGAGAGGGTGAGAAGCTGGTGGGCGGGGTTGATGACCAAAAATCCTAGGTCCTGAGCCCCACCCCGCTCTTGCCATTTGGCACAGGAATGTGTGTTTGTCTGAAGTGTTTCCCGCGTTTCAGCTGGTGCCAGTCTGTGAAGCAAGTTTCAGGGACAGGCCACATCCCTCAGGGAAGGGGGAGCCGTGACCTGCTGGTTTTCTCATCATCCTGAAGCCCCTGCTGTGTGCAGAGCTGTGAGGGAGGGTGGAGAGGATATGGAAGGCAACAAGCTGCCAGGAGGCGGGGCTCGGAGAGACCTGGATAAGGCCAATCTGGAGGGCTTCTTGGAGAGGGGCCGACGCTGACATCCCACCTCCACTCCCCTACCCTGCTTGCAGATGGCTACAAGGTAGTATTCGTACGCCGGAGCCCACTGGTGCTGGTGGCGGTGGCCCGCACGCGGCAGTCAGCGCAGGAACTGGCGCAGGAGCTGCTTTATATCTACTACCAGATCCTGAGCCTTCTTACAGGCGCGCAGCTGAGCCACATCTTCCAGCAGAAGCAGAACTATGACCTGCGGCGCCTGCTCTCGGGCTCCGAGCGCATCACGGACAACCTGCTACAGCTCATGGCGCGAGACCCCAGCTTCCTGATGGGGGCTGCGCGCTGCCTGCCCCTGGCGGCCGCGGTGCGCGACGCTGTGAGTGTCAGCCTACAGCAGGCGCGCGCGCGCAGCCTTGTCTTTTCCATCCTGCTGGCGCGCAACCAGCTTGTGGCACTCGTGCGCCGCAAGGACCAATTCCTGCACCCCATTGACCTGCACTTGCTCTTCAACCTCATAAGTTCTTCCTCGTCCTTCCGCGAAGGCGAGGCCTGGACGCCCGTGTGCCTGCCCAAATTCAACGCAGCCGGCTTCTTCCACGCGCACATCTCTTACCTGGAGCCTGACACCGATCTCTGCCTGCTGCTCATCTCCACCGACCGCGAGGACTTCTTTGCAGTCTCTGACTGCCGCCGCCGCTTTCAGGAGCGCCTGCGGAAGCGTGGAGCCCACGTGGCACTGCGGGAGGCACTGCGCACGCCCTACTACAGTGTCGCCCAAGTGGGCATCCCTGACCTGCGCCATTTCCTCTACAAGTCAAAGAGCTCAGGACTCTTCACCAGGTGAGGGAGGGCCTGGGGAACACTGCTTGAGGGAAACGGGACTGGGGAAGGGGCTGGTGGGGCCTGAGCCCTGATGTAGTGCTGAAGCTGAGGACCCTCCAGGGCCCAGGGAACGACGACATGCTAGGTCTGTTTTACCGATACAGCGACCCAGCCTCCCTACTCTCACCCTACTCTCCATGGGCATATGCCTCTACTTCGTTACCCAGACGGCCTGGAAGTGCCCAAATACACAGGGGGAAGACTCTGGAACATAAGTCTCCTGGGTCCCTTGCCCTGGAGCAAGTGTGCCTTAGGGGTCACTTTGGTCCGGCCCAGGGTTCAGAACTCATCCCCTCCCTCCTTCAACAGAAGGGCTGGGCCCAGATGTGGCAGCTTCTGTCCTCTCTTTACCCCATTTGGATCCAGAGGGTTCCCAGCTCAGCTTCCCTTCACTTCAGACCTGTCACTCTGTCTGAATAACCTCCACTCAGATTGGCCTCTTCAAAGGAGGATCACCAAAGATGCCGGGAACCTGGGGGAGGGAGAACAGGCTTCCAGTCTGGGTGGGCCCAGCCCTGTCCTGTCCTGGGGAGTCTCCTGTGTGGGGAAACAATGCCCTGCCCTGGGAGAGCATTTGGAGAAGTCTCCTTGGATAGGAATAGGTGTTTCTAGATCTCCAGAGAAGGCAAGGTAAGTCACACTTTTGCAAACTCACTCCCCGTCTCCAGCCCTGAGATCGAGGCCCCGTACACCAGCGAGCAGGAGCAGGAGCGGCTCCTGGGCCTCTACCAGTACCTGCACAGCCGCGCCCACAACGCCTCCCGCCCACTCAAGACCATCTACTACACAGGCCCCAACGAGAACCTCCTGGCCTGGGTAAGGTGGCCTCGGGATGAGCTGGACTTCATTGGGGTTCCAGGCAGGGACCACAAGGGATGTCTAACCTGGGTGATCACCCTGTACCCCCTCCCTCAGGTCACAGGTGCCTTTGAGCTCTACATATGCTACAGCCCCCTGGGGACCAAGGCGTCAGCTGTCAGTGCCATCCATAAGTTGATGCGCTGGATCCGCAAGGAAGAAGACCGCCTCTTCATCCTGACACCACTCACGTATTGATGGGAACGTGTGTGGGCTCAGCCCTCCTGAGCCCACTGGGCCATGGAAGCCACGGGCACCTCCAGGCGGCGCTGGCCTCTCTTGCCTGGGCAGTAGGCAGGGACTGTGGTGCGTGCATTAAAGTGCTTTGGGGAAAACACTTGTCAGGCCTTGTCACTGGTTCCTTTGCTCACCCACTCTCACTCACGCACAGACATGGGACCCTCCTCCCCAGCCCCTGAAGTGCTTCCCCATGCATAGGGGCACATGCACACACAAGCCTGCTTCCCTCCCTCAAACAGCATCAGACCGACTCAGAGTTGGACCCTAGGGTTGGGCTGTTTTCATTCAGCTGAAGTCCTGCCATACATGTAAAGGTTTCTCTAGCACCCCACTGGCTTTGCCCCCCATAGCCCCATTCCCATACTCAGTCTGAGCCCTGGTCCCTCCTCACTCCTAGGTGAGGCCTGTATCCATGTACCCCAAAGGACCACCCAACCACCCTGGATGCCCTGACTGTGGCTCTGCTCAATGGGCTGCTGGGCTGGGGCAGAGCTGAGTAAGATGGGGACTGTCAGCTGGGGAGAGTCTGAGCCCTGGTACAACTGGGAGCCCCAGGAGGCTCAGCAGTGACATCCCAACCTTGTCACTCTGTCCTGAGACCCTCTGGGCCGATCTCAAGGCACAGTGCAGAAAGCCTCTGCCTTGCTGCTGGGCAGTGTGTGTGGGGGGGGTCTCCTGATTCTGCCACAACTTAACCATCTCGTTGGCAGGGGGAGCAAGAGACCTCGGGAGTCTTTATCAGAGAACAGTGTCCACTGGTTATGGGTTCAGACTGTAGAATGAATCACGCTCATGCAGTCTCCGAGAGCGAGGCTAAGATGCTCTGCCACTAAAACCAACCCACGTTGGAGAACACATCCGTGTGGGTGGTCTGGGACAAGTGTGCAATGGAATGGTTCCACGTACTGTCCCAGGAAATGGCAGCATAGCCCCTACCTTTGGCCCCACCCTGGCCACATTTGAATGGGTATGGCAGTAGGTCATCTGCCTAGAACCCCCAAAGTCTCCAGGAGTAGCCAGAGGCTTGGTGGGTGCTGCTCACCCTGCACACATACCCTGGGCTTCTTTTCTGCCTCTTTCCTGCTTCTGTTCTTCCCCTTGATCCTGGCCAAGGCTCCAAACCACAGCCTCTGGGGCCAGGGTGCTGCCAGGCCAAGTGTCCCTGATTCCTACTGGTGTTCTGGTCAGTGGTCAGCGCTGAGGTACCCCTGTCGGCTGTCCTGATCCCTGTAGGGCTCTCCGCTTCTCTACAGTTCGGCACCTGTTCTGGGCAGGTGTGAGAAGGGGCAGTAACATTTAGATGAGTGTGTGTCTGGGAGAGTAGGCACCTGGGAGTGTAGGGCTTATCTCGATCAAGGAAGGGACGACAGATAGGGAGGGTGTTCCTAGTGGAGGAACCAGCATTGCGAAGGGAAGGACCTGGTAAAGAGTCTGATGTGGCTGGTTTACAGTGAAGCTGGAGGAGTCTTCAAGACCTAGGGTTCCCAGACTCCAGGTAAGTCTGCAGGGGGGAGCCACTGAATGTGTTCAAGTTGCAGAGTGACGGGGTTCTTCGGTGCATAGAGAGGTCCCCTGCTGCCGCCAAGATGATCTCTGGGTTGGAGAAAGCCTGGCACTAGTTCCCTAGCATATCTTTCACAGGGGAGTGAGAGCCCAAAGAAGGCAAAGTGGCTAACCCTCCTTCAAGATAACAGATGAGACGCAGTTGGGCAGGTCATAAGCCAAATATGGGCCAGGCTTTGTGAGTTCACCTTGGTGGAGGCTTGCACTGGGTACTGCAAGGCCCCATTAGCTGACTTCCCCCACAGGGCTTGCCTGCCCCTCCTTCGGCACAGCAAGCAGATGAGGCCAGGTCGGCCGGGGGGGGGGGGGGGCGCCCTCCTGTGGACACCTCTGACAATGCCCTAGGCGGCCGGCCAAGAGACGCGGACCTAGGGGCAGCCAACAGCTTGGCCACATGGTGGCAGCAGAGAACCAATTGTTAATTGCTGCACCCCACCCTGCAAAGGGGTGGACAAAATGATTAAGGAGGGCCCCTGAGTGTCCCAGGGCATGAAACAGGCACGGGAATCCACGTCTCTGCTCCAGGCAGAGAATTTTTCCTTGTGGTCTTTCCCTGCATGACTATCTTTAGACATGTTGACTGTGGAGCACAGGAACCATGCCATGATTTTCCACGCTTGTTTATTCATTTCCGGGCCAATTCTGGTCAGAGAAGGGAGTGCCTTTCACGTCACCTCGGGCACGGTATCCTCCCGGCATGTCACCAGGTGCCCAGCCTCAACAAGCAGGGGAGTCCAGCCTTGGGGGGGGGGGGCGGAGGAGGTGAGTCAGGTACCCAGAATGCACTATACTGAGGTGGATGTAGCACAGGGCCTGAGACACCCCCCAAAATGGATCTGCTACTGGCTGCATTAGGAAGGCTTCCTAGAAAAGGTGCCACCTAAGCTGCAAGAAGAAGAAGGGAAAAGTGTGCTGCTGGAAGGAGGTACAAGGAGTACGGGCTGGGTGGGGAGTGGAGGAGATACAGCTTCCAGGCCAGGCCAGGTCCTGTTGGGCCGTGGCCTCCTCTCTTTCCTGCTCCCCTTATTCTTCAGTGTCCAGGGACCCACGGTTCACAGGTCCTCAGACAAAGGCCACCCCATGAAGCTTCCCCTCCCTCCAGGGTTCAGGCCCACTTGGCCAAGGGGTTGTCATGTTGAGAATGTCCCCCAGGGCCCCTCTTCAGTGTTAGGGGGGACCAGTGTCAATGCCTATAGAACATTTTTATGAGTTTATTTAAGCCAAACTGATGACAATTGTTGGGCAGTAAAATCTCAATGGACTGAAAAGATGTTCCGGGAAATGGCAGATTTTCAGCTTATTTTGTACTTTTAGAATCAAATGAGAAGTTGTGGGGAGGGTGACATCACGTTTATCAGTGGTAGCTGAAGGAGAAAGCAGCAGCAGGGAGAGCCGCTGGGACTAAGTAAAAAGTAAAACTGAGAGACGCAAACTTTTTCTTTAAAGATTTTATTTATTTGTTTTTAGAGGGAGAGAAACATCGGTGTATAGTTGCCTCTCATATGCCCCTAACCTGGGACCTGGCCTGCAGCCCAGGCATGTGCCCTGACTGGGAATCGAACCACCCATGACCCTTGGGTTCACAGGCCGGCACTCAATCCACTGAGCCACACCAGCCGGGGCTGACACTAACTTCTTTCATATTGGTGGGTACAGGATAACTACCATGTGCAGCACACAGAGATGGTATTTGGGGAACAAAGCCACAACGAAGGGTTCTGTGGTCTCGTGCTCGGTGCTGTGGTGGTGCCCACAGGAGTCTTAGCTACACAAAGACAACAAGCAGGATCAGTTAAGACTGACCTTAGTCGAGGAAGCTACAGGCCTAGGTTGTGACTACCCACCATGGCCCACTTCTAGTCAGGGGTTTTTATGTTCAGACCAAACTTAGCCTCTGAGTCTGTCCGCCCCACCCTGCTGGCCTCCCTGAGCTTGTCAGGTTTAGTATGAGGTCCCTTTTCATCCACACCAGTTACCAAGGGGATGCCAGGGAGGCTCAGGTGAGAGGTGGCAAGAGCAGATGCAGGTTGCTCCCCCTCCCCCTCCACGCCCCCTCCCCCTGCCCATCCCAGCCTGGAGAGAGAGCTCTGGGCCATCACCTCCTCAGAACTACATGCTCATCCTCATTTCAGAGAGGGAGAGACTTGAGGCCCAGCAAGGCTTACAGGGCAGGTTAGAAGTGGCCATGCTTCCGCTGGAGCAGGGCCAGAAAGGAAGGCCAGCCTTGTGGCCTTTTCTCGTCCCCATCTTACAGCTTGCGCAGACTGAGGCAGCGGTGGGGCGACCAAAACCAGGGCTGGGCCTTCACGTAAGCTGCCTCTTCTCTGATTCTACAGCCTAGTGGGCAGTGCTGGCCGCATCTTATAACCCCTCCTGTCCAAAGGTGGTCAAGGTGCAACACACCTTCCTCTGACACCACCCTATCCCTCACAGGCGGGGGCAAGCCCACGCAAGGATGGCTCCTGCTCACAGAGGATGGTATCACTCCCGGGGTCCCCTCACCTCTCCTCTCTGGTCCCGCGCACATTTCCTGTCTCTTCCCCACGCGGTGGATTCCCCAGGCCCTTCTGGAAACAAGCGTTGAGGCAATTGCTGTAAAAAGGCACTGAGAGAAGAAATGAGCCAGGTCGTTCTCGAACCCTCCCTGGCACCCGGGCGGCCCCGCCCCCTCCTCACCTCGGCTCATTGCGTGGTGGGAGCCTGGATGGGAAGGTTCAGGCCTCCTTACTTCTCTCCAGGCCACTCCAAGCACACCCAGCCCCAGGCCGCTGAGAGAAAGACACCCAGGAGGAGGAGGAGGAGGACATCCCAGGGCCGGGAGAGTGTGGAGGGCCGGCTGGGCCAAGCCTTCCACAGGCCCCTCCCACCACTCCTCCCCCAACCTGGCCCCGCCCGTCCCCGTCCCTCTGACTTTGCTCTGAGCGACGGCTAGGAGCGGCAGCGGGGGCAGCGAGCAGGTGAGTCGGGCTCTCCAGGTCCTGCCGGCCGTGTGTATACGTCTGCGCCAGGTGCTCAGACCCCAAGGCAGGGGAGGAGAGGGGAGCTCCAGGCGGGGATCCACTGTCCAGGGCTCTCAAGACCCGTGCTGGACGCTGGTCCCAGCCCTCGAGTCTGCTCCCAACCAGGCCTTTGGCCTGTGGGAATCCCCGTGGGGCCCCAGCTGGGCCTCGATGGAGCTCCTCCTGCCACCCTTGCAGCCCTCCCTGTTGCTGCTGCTCTTGCAGCTGCCGGCAATGCCCGCGGCTGGCAGGTCCTGGCAGTGCCCACGCATCCCCTACGCTGCCTCCCGTGACTTTGACGTGAAGTACACGGTGCCCAGCTTCTTCGCCCGCAAGCCGGTACAGGCCCTGGCGACCTATGAGGGGGGCGAGGATGGAAGTGCGGTGTTCGTGGCCACGCGCAATCGCCTGTACATGCTTGGGCCAGACCTGCAATTCCTCGAGAGCCTGGCCACAGGCCCTGCTGGGGACCCTGACTGCCAGACATGTGCAGCCTGTGGCCCGGGCCCCCACAGCCCGCCGGGGGACACAGATGCAAAGGTGCTGGTGCTGGAACCGGGACTGCCAGCCCTGATCAGCTGCGGCTCCAGCCTGCATGGCCGCTGCTTCCTGCATGAGCTGGAGTCCAACGGGTCGGCTCTGCACCTGGCACCACCAGCCTGCCTCTTCTCCGCCCACCACAACCGGCCGGAAAACTGCCCCGACTGTGTGGCCAGCCCTCTGGGCACCCTCGTGACTGTGGTTGAGCAGGGCCATGCCGCTTACCTCTATGTGGCATCTTCACTGGATGCAGAGGTGGCCGCGAGCTTCAGTCCACGCTCAGTGTCCATCCGTCGCCTCAGGGCCGACGCATCAGGATTTGCACCAGACTTTGAGGCATTGTCGGTGCTGCCCCGGCACGTTCCTTCCTACCGCATCGAATACGTGTACAGCTTCCACGCGGGAGCCTTCGTCTATTTCCTGACCGTGCAGCCAGCTAGCTTGGCCGCAGCTCCCGGCGCCTTGCACACACGCCTGGCCCGGCTCAGCGCACTGGACACCGATGTGGGCAGCTACCGTGAGCTGGTCCTTGGTTGCCATTTTGAGCCTAAACGCCGGCGACGCGGGGCTTCTGTGGCCGGGCAGCCGTATCCAGTACTGCGGGCAGCCCACACAGCTCCTGTGGGCAGCCGACTGGCCGCTGAGCTGAGCATAGCGGAGGGCCAGGAAGTGCTCTTTGGGGTCTTCGTGGCCAGCAGAGACAGAAGCCCCGGTGGGGGTCCCAAATCTGTCGTCTGTGCCTTCCCCATCGATCTGATGGACAAGCTCATCGAGGAGGGCGAGGAGCGCTGCTGTGAGCCGCCCGTCCGCCCCGGCCTCCAGAGAAACCTCGACTTCTTCCAGGCCCCCAGTTTGTGCCCCAGCCCGGTAAGCCAAAAAAGGGAACCTCATCTGTGAGCAGTGTGCACGTGGCTGAACCAGGCTGCTTTCCTCCCACCAGTGAGAGTGTCTGGGAGCCGCGAGGGCAAGAGAGGTTTTCTCTTCCACCCAGTTCTTTGGTGCTGCTGCGGTGTGCGGGGTCAGCCACATGAAGGCTGCCCGGGAGGCTCATCTCTCAGCCAGGCCAGCCTGGGTTGCTACCCCATTTTGCTCTCTCACCCTCAGAACTGCCATGACCTCTGATTTTTTAGGCAGTTTCTCTGGTTATGTGAGAACTGGATGGCGTCACTGCTGTCTCTCTGCTGGGCACACTGCCAAACTCTGGGTGGAATGGTGGGCATCCCTTCCTATCTGCCCACTACACATACCCTCAGGGGCAGATGCAGGAAAACAGCCCCCCCCCACGCCCGCAGGTGCTCACTAACAGTCCCTTTTCTTTTTCAAATTTAATCTTTATTGTATTTTTTTTTCCCCAGTATTTAATCCCCTTATACCTCCCTCCCCTCAAACAGTTTCACTTTCTCTAAGGGAGCACTTGTCTTGTCCTGCTGTCCAAAGGGGGCGGAGCAGGAGTTGTGGAGAATGCTCCCTCCCCTGTCCCAGGGAGCTCCCTGGGCCCAGGAGCAGTGGGGGCTTGCCAGGGAGTTTGCAGGGCTTGGGTTTTACAGACCCACTCATCCCTGATTAATTGTTATCTGTGGGATGATTGCGGGAGGCCCCAGGACATGGTGGGAAGGTGGCTTGGCTCTAGTAGATTCCAGGAGGCTCACCCTAGTCTTGTGCAAACATCTGTAAACATCTGGGAATGAGTAAAGCCTGGTTGGAACTGATTCACCACGCAGGAGTCCCAGACTTTTTTCCACACTGATTGGGGCCCTGCCCAAGTCTCCCTTCTCATCCTTGGCAGGAGGTCTCCCAGCCCATGCTGAACTGGGGGCTCCTTCCAAAGGACCCTACCCCGGTTCTCCCAGGCCATGGTGTCAGGAAGCTGGAGCAGGGACAAACAGGACATCCCTTAAAATGCTGAGGACAAAACCAAAGCTGATTTCTTGGAGCCACTGAAACAGTCTTACATTCGATGATAAGAAATTAAACCAAGGAAATGGGGTGAACGGCACTGAGGAGTGGTCTTTCAGCAAGCTGACCCTCAGGCACTGCTCTGGGAGTCTTTGTCTGCCCTCTGGCCGTGGCCCTGCTGTGATGTCTGCCATCAATTCCTCTCCAGCTCTTGTTAATGGCCCAGAGGTGGGAGAAGTTATATGCGTGAGGTTGGGGGAGTCTTCTGCCTCCCCTCCTCAGCTGAGGCCATCTAGGTTGAGGAGGCCCTGGGGCTGGGGCTCCCTTGTCTGGGCCTGGCAGCCCTGCCTCCCCTCTTCTTCTTCCCTCTGGGGGGTCAGAACCTCTCCCCCACTTGGCTAGTGGTCAGTTGGTCAATAGACACCTAGCAAGACTTGGTAGTGCCAGGCTCTTGGAAGGCTAATCTCAAGCTCTGCCCACAGGTTGGCCCGGCCCCTGGGAGGTGTGTGAGCCAGCTTGTACTGTGCTTGCCCAGTGGCCTTGGCATGCACCCTCCAGGGCAACATCTGCTGTGTGCTCATTGTGGTGGTCTCAGGAAGCCTGAGTGGCGCGGAGCTGCTGCCCGCCCTCCGTGGGTCCTGGTAGGGTTTGAGTCTGGCTGGGGCAGTCGCTCTCCTCTGTGGGTCATCGAACACTAAAGTGTTTTCAGGAGCTGTGGGCCCTCGACAAGCCTGGGAGGCCAGAGCTAAGACTCTGGAACCCAGGGCAAGTAGGCAAGGGCGTGACCCTGAGTGGAGTAGGGCCTCTTCCGCCCCTCAGCCCCACCTGTCCCTGAGTCATGCTGAAAACACCTGGCTAGCTTCCGCCTAGAAATAGGCCCCTTTCCTTCCTCAAGTGAGGAGAGAGTCCCAGTCCCCGCCTACCCAGGCTACAGACCCAGAGTGTGTGGAGTTTCTGGGCTCAGCTCTGCACCTGCTCTTGCCCCAGGGCTCCTGATCAGCGCTGAGGTCTGATGACTGGGGTATGCAGACTTGGTCCGATGCGGGCCTCAGAGGCTCCAGCCCTGGAGGACTGCCCTCAGAGCTGGCAAGGTGGGGGTCCTAAGCAACTGGGACTACTGAGCCCTGCCAGCACTTTGCACCCAGCTCCCTCCAATACCTTGCATTCACACCTTGGCTTCCTGATTTCCAGAAGCTTCCACAGCCCTTCCCTGGAGCACTGAGGGCAGCCCCAAAACACCCTTCTGTTAAGAGCAAGGGAGATCTCTGGGGCCTAGCTTGGCACCCAGGCCTTCAGACCTCGGTTTATCCCTTTTGTACCCTCTAGGAGGTACAGGTAGCTGCTGGAGGTGTGGGAAGACCTTTGGAGTCTCAGGGAGAAGGACCCTGTTACCAACCCTGTGCTGATAAACTAACCTTAGAGTTCAGGCCCCTTGTGCTGGTGGAGAAACTGAAGCCCCGAGAGGAGACAACACGTGCTGAAGTGCTGAGCAGAACCAGCAGGGGGCAGGAGAGGACTCTAGTCAAGAGCTCAGGCGGCCAACCTGGCTCCCCTCCCTGAGGGGCTTTACGGCCTTTGAGAGTAACCAAACCTCTCTGAGCCTGTTTCCTTATCTGTAAAATGGGGGTGGTGAGTGGTAAAATGGGGGCAGAATGGGGCTGGGTCTGTAAGACTCAGTAACTCATCATCAGAATGGACTTGGTGGGGTAGGGCAAGGCAGAGAGGGAGCTGGCCTTCCAGTCTGGGCCTGCTCTGGCCTTGCTCCCTCCAAGATCCCCATTGCAGGGTGGAGGGGATGTGGGAACCAGCAGGCCTGGGGCCTTCTACAGGCAGGCCCAGTGAGGGGTGGGGGTTTGGGCTGCTGCAGTCACTGACAGAGGTCCCAAGGGGTCACTGTGCAGGATGAGCCCTGACCCCTTCCCTGATTTCCCCAGCCTGGCCTGGTGTCCCTCAGCCCCAACACCAGCTGCTACCACTTTCCTCTGCGGGTCAGCAGCAGCCTCTTACGTGTGGACCTATTCAACGGGCTGTTAGGGCCGGTGCAGGTCACTGCGCTGCATGTGACGCGCCTCAACAATGTCACAGTGGCCCACATGGGCACGACTGATGGGCGCATTCTGCAGGTAGGTCCCTCATCTCCACAGCCCTTTGTCCCTGGGTCCCCGTCCCCATCCCCATTTTTCTCACAGCTGACCTGTCCCAGGTGGAGCTGGCCAGGTCTCTCAACTACCTGCTGTATGTGTCCAACTTCTCACTGAGCAACAATAAGCAGCCCGTGCAGAGGGATGTCAGTCGCCTTGGGAACCACCTGTTCTTTGCTTCTGGGGACCAGGTAAGGTGGGCAGGGGCAGGGCCTGGGGCCATCTAATCCTGGGAGGCATTGACACACAGGTCTTACCACCCTGATCTAGAATGGCACCAGGTGGGTCTATGGCGTCTAGGACCCCAGCCCCCTCCAGCCACCCCTGAGCCGCCCTTCTGCCATTCCAAGGTCTTCCAGGTACCTATCCAGGGCCCCGGCTGCCGCCACTTCCTCACCTGTGGGCGTTGCCTGCGGGCGCAGCGTTTCATGGGCTGTGGCTGGTGTGGGGGCGTCTGTGGCCGGCAGAAGGAGTGTCCTGGCTCCTGGCAACAGGACCATTGCCTCCCTGAGCTTACTGAGGTATGGCTTGCCTGGCTGGGCACAGGTAAGGGTGACACAGGCTGGGCCCGGGGCGGGGAACAGCAGGTTTTGACCATGATCTTCCTCAGGCCTGCGATGTCCTCAAGGAAGGTATCTTTGGCAGAGGAGATGGCCCATGCAAGGCTTTGGAGGCAGAACAGTGCTTGAGTGAGGACTAGCAAGTGACTTAGAATGAATGAAGTGTGGGGCAGGCAGGGCGGACAGCAGAAAAGTTTGGGGGAAGCAGACAGGGCTGCGTATCCTGGCCCACAAAAGCTAACTGCTCTCCCTCCAGTTCTATCCTCGCAGTGGACCCCTAAGGGGCAGCACGAGGCTGACCTTGTGTGGCTCCAACTTCTACCTGCACCCTGCCGGTCTGGTGCCTCAAGGCACCCATCAGGTCACCGTGGGCCAAAGTCCCTGCCGACTGCTGCCCAAGGATACCTCAAACTTCAGGTACAACTGTTCCCTGCCGTTCCCATCCCTCATGGGGCAACCAAGCAGTTTCTTCCCTGTGAGACTCTAACCTCTGCTTATTGGGGGCAAGGGAGGATAAGGCAAGCTGCAGTGGCTCTGGCTGCTTTATGTGTGTGGACACATCTCTGTCCCTTCTTGAGCCTGCATATACCTTACCTGTCCCTTGAGGCATGGACGGGGCAAGGCTAGTCCCTGCCCTGCCAGATCCTGCCTGCCCTGGAGGAAGGCATGGATGGAGGGAAGCCACCCTCAGGCTCAGAGGAGACCTATGAATTGTGGTGGGCATGCCACTAGGCCTGTGTGACCCCTGGCTGACCTTGAGTTCCCGGGTGCTCTAGCCCAGTGTCCCGGAAGGACTTCATAGAAGAGCTTGAGTGTGAGCTGGAGCCCTTGGACACACAGGCAGCTGGGCCTGCCAACATTAGCCTCACTGTGACCAACATGCCACCGGGCAAGCACTTCCGGATAGATGGCACCTCCATGCTGCAAGGCTTCTCTTTTGTGGTGAGGCTACCTTGTCTTCTTGTCTGTGCCCTTGACCAGCTGGGTAATGTGAGGAGGGAAGGGCTTGGAGCAGAGGGTGTCCTACACCAAGCTAAGCCACCTCCATACCCTCTCAGGAGCCAGTACTGAAAGAAGTACAACCCCTCTTCGGCCCACGGGCTGGGGGCACCCGCCTCACCCTTAAAGGCCAGGGCCTGTCCACAGGCACCAGCCAGGCTGTGCTGGTCAACGGGACTGAGTGTCTTCTGGAACAGTGAGTGCTGGCAGGCAAGGGGATGGGAGGTCCAAAGGCCCCACCCCGGGGAGCCCTCACCAGGTGGGACTTGGATCGCTGTCAGAGCAGAGGGAGGAGGGCTCAGTCACATGGTTAGGTCCAGGAAGAAGGGTCTGCTGTCCCCTCCAGTCCAGAGGTGGTGTGGGAATGGCAAGACAGACCACCACAGTGTACTGCCTTCCCTCAGCCAAGGCTGTGGGGAATCTGTCCCCTCGCTGCCTTTGTGGGGGTCTTCCTGGGACCAGCCTTTCTTTGCACAGACCTGTGGAGTATAGGCAGCTGGGGAGATGACCGACAGAGGAACCGGGAGGGTTTAGCAGACCCCTGGAGGAAGTGGGCCTAAGTGTCACCTGGATGGTGACCCTGAGCCTAGTCTCCCTGTTCTACAGGGTCAGCGAGGGGCAGCTTTTATGTACCACGCCACCCAGTGCTGCTTTGGCGAGCGTTCCCATTCGCCTGAAGGTGGGGGGCGCCGAGGTACCTGGCTCCTGGACCTTCGACTACCGGGAAGACCCCATCATGCTGGGCATCAGCCCCCACTGTGGCTACACGTACATGCTACCTCTTTCCCCACCCTGGTCTCCTAGGAATGAGGGAGCTACCCTCAGAGAGCATCCTAAACCCACTACCCTGCTCTCCTTCACAGTGGCTCCCACGTCACCATCCGTGGCCAGCACCTGACTTCAGCATGGCGCCTAGTGCTGTCATTCCATGACGGTCTTAAGGCAGTGGAGAACAGGGTGAGTGGGCACTGACCAGGAGGGAGGGAGGTTGGACCAGTCCTCTGAGTTCCTGCCCCACCCCGTGCTGGGCCGAGGAGATTGGGGGTGCCTGGCTAACCACTCTCGATGGGCCCCAGCAGTGTGAGGGGCAGCTGCCGGAGAAGCATCGGTGCCGTCTGCCCGAATACCTGGTTCGAGGACCCCAGGGGTGGGTGACAGGGAACCTGAGTGCCTGGGGGGATGGAGCTGCTGGCTTCACACTGCCTGGCTTTCGCTTCCTGCCCCCACCCCACCCACCCAGCACTGACCTGGCCCCACTGAAGCCTGAGGAGCATGCCATTAAGTTCGAGGTAAGTGTGGGGATGGAGGGCGGGTGCAGTGGCGGGTTAGGGCTGAGCCTGCCCAGAGGCGAGGGGAGCACCGGCCAGTCCTCATGACTGTCTCTGCAGTACATTGGGCTAGGAGCTGTGGCTGACTGTGTGGATGTGAACGTGACCGTGGGTGGTAAGAGCTGCCAGCATGAGCTCCGAGGGGATGTGGTCATTTGTCCCCTGCCCCCCTCCCTGCAACTGGGCAAGGACGGCACCCCACTGCAGGTAAGCAGCCTGATTGGCTCTTCACAGGAGGCGTGGGTGGGGGTCTGCGGGCTGGGCCTGAGCTGCCGTCTGCCCCCAGGTCTGCGTGGATGGTGAATGTCACATCTTGGGCAGAGTGGTACGGCCAGGCTCTGAAGGTGTCCCACAGAGAACGGTCCTTGGTGTCCTGCTGGCCCTGACCCTGCTTGTGGCTGTGCTGGCCGCCGCACTTGTCTTTAACTACTGGCGGAGGAAGCAGCTAGGTGGGCTCTCCATGCCCATCCTGATGCAGCCTCTGCCCCCAAACCGTGACATCTCCAAGCCCCTATATCCTCTTCCTGCCTAGGCCTTGGGGGTCTACCCACACCTCCTGGGTAAGGGTCGGCCTCTAGGAGCTTGGAGCAGCTGTCTACCAGGGGCCTTCTTCCCACAGTCCTCTCTCCAAACCTGCGTGAGCGAGCACCCTTGGACCAAACCGCTGGAGCCCCGCCTCTGCCCCTGCTCCAGTCTGGCTCCTGTTACCGATACAGCCCTGGTGAGACGGAGGCGCTTGAAGCTGAGGCCGCACCCTCTACTCCACAAGTCGCTCACTCTCTCTCCTCCGCAGCAGCTCCTGCCGTGGGTGATCTGGATCCCACCACTCGGGTCCACAGAGAGTCCCTCTCAGACAGCGGGGATGGATCCTGTGTCCCACTGCTTCGGACAAAGTCCATCCAGCTTGGGGATCTGGACTCTGCGCTCCTGGCCGAGGTCAAGGACGTGCTGATTCCCCACGAGAGGGTGGTCACCCACAGTGACCGAGTCATTGGCAAAGGTGTGGGGGCCGGGCTAGGTGGGGCTGGGGCAGAGATGGAGGCCTGTGATGACACGGGACAGTTAGGCAGGACTGTCACCAGCCATCCTACCCTGGCCCTCTCACCACCTTCTGTGACCTTGGGCATCCCAAGTAACCTCTCTGAGCCTCCAGCTGCTCATCTGTGGAGTGGGGATTCACTCTGTCTTCCGTGGGCTTGGGTGCAGATCAGGTGGGCCTGGGAGGGCCGCAGCCTCTGCCATCACGCAGCTACTGCTTGTGCTTGTTTTTAATGTCGGATAGGCCAGTCGGTGCCCTGGGGGTCTGGGGGTCAAAGGGAGGTTGTGGTCCAAGCACTGGGTGCTGGGGCCCCTCTCACCATCTCCCCTTGCCAGGCCACTTTGGGGTTGTCTACCACGGAGAATACACAGATGAGGCCCAGAATCGAGTTCACTGTGCCGTGAAATCACTGAGTCGTAAGTGGGACGTAAGCTGGGCGGGTCCTCGCCCCTGCTGGTTACCGTCTCTCTGAGTGACCCTGAGCAGGAGGCCCATCTCCTCCATTTCCCCACCTGACCCTTATGAAGGGCCACCCTGGCCTGGGCCTGACTCGCGCTGCTCTGCAGGCATCACAGAGCTGCAGGAGGTGGAAGCCTTCCTGCGTGAGGGGCTGCTCATGCGTGGCCTGCACCACCCGAACGTGCTGGCCCTCATCGGAATTGTGCTGCTGCCCGAGGGGCTGCCCCATGTGCTGCTGCCCTATATGCACCATGGGGACCTGCTCCGGTTCATCCGCTCACCCCAGCGGGTCAGTGCTCAGCGGGCCCTGGGTCGGGAGGCTCAGGCAGCCGCTGGGGGTGGAGCTGCTCTGCCCTTGCCTACTGACCCACCTGTGTCCCCAGAACCCCACCGTGAAGGACCTCATCAGCTTCGGCCTGCAAGTAGCTCGCGGCATGGAGTACCTGGCCGAGCAGAAGTTTGTGCACAGGGACCTGGCTGCTCGGAACTGCATGTGAGGGGCCTGGGCAGTTGGGGTGAAGGGAGGGGGCAGGGTGCCAGCATCTCCAGCTGCCCTAAAGGCACCTCAGAGGAGGTCCCCTGCTCCAGCCCTTGCCGCACAGCCCTGGCCGTGTCCTCCCCTCTCTGGCCTGTTTTCCTGCCTGTCCAGTTCAGGCCAACAGGGGACTCGATGGCTCTGAAACCCTGTGAAGACCTGGGACGGATGGATTCAGGGCCTGCTGGAGGCCAGTCCTGAGTGTGATCCCCCCTCCCAGGCTGGATGAGTCATTCACAGTCAAGGTGGCTGACTTTGGCCTGGCCCGAGGCATCCTGGACAAGGAGTACTACAGTGTTCAGGAGCACCGTCATGCTCGCCTGCCTGTCAAGTGGATGGCGCTGGAGAGTCTGCAGACCTACAGGTTCACCAGCAAGTCTGATGTGGTGAGACCCCACCTGCCCCAGCGTCCACATGGCCTCGGTGTCCTGGGAGAACACTTGACCTCGCCCCTCTAGCTCCGGATGAGGAGCCATGCCCAAGGAATCTCCAAGCTGGGCAGCCCCCACAGCCCAGTCGCCCACCTCTTGGGCAGGAGGAGGCTGTGAACTCACTGGCTCCTCACTCAGTACAGCAGGCCCTGCCCAGCCCCAACTCTGGACCAGTTCAGGTGGTGGGAGGAGGCCTAGGGAAGATGCTCTGAGGTATTGAGGAACAGGCTGTGATTGGGGGTGGAGCCCCCATTTCCAGCAAGAGGGCTCTGGGGGGTAGAAGACCTGGGAGGCCCACCTGCCCCCAAGTTCGGGGTGACAGTTGAGTCCCCTTCCCCTTCCCTTCCCACAGTGGTCATTTGGCGTGCTGCTGTGGGAGCTGCTGACACGAGGGGCCCCACCGTACCCTCATGTCGACCCTTTTGACCTCACTCACTTCCTGGCCCAGGGTCGTCGCCTGCCGCAGCCGGAGTATTGCCCCGATTCTCTGTGAGTATATACACGTGGAGATGGGAAGGCAGCTGGGCCCCAGAGACGGAGAGGGGTAGGAGACCGAGTTGTTACCTCGCTTCCTGACTGATCCTTTGGTTGACCTGGAAAAGGACCCTCTCTGGGCCTTAGTTTCCTCATCTGTGGACTGGTTTTGCCCCTATTCAGGGCTGGGTGCTGGGAGGATATGATGGTTGCCATGGTAACAGCATTCCCATCTCAGAGTCTGGGTTGAGGCCAGTGATTTGATTTCCCTGCAGTCCTCTCCCCCCACCCCTGCCAAGGGGGGCTGTTTTCCATCTTTTCCACTCATTTAATCTCAAGGAAATCTTCCATTAGCTCCCACACTAGCCCCCTCCACATCTCCAGATCAGATGTTTTTTTCACGGGATCCAGTTTCAGATTTCCCATTCTTGGAGGCATGGCGACAGCTGTGTTGTCCTCGCTGCCTGTGGGGTGGGTTTGGTGCCGAGGTTCATCTTCTTAAGCAGTGAATGTCTCAGCGGTGCCCAGGTCTCTGGTTAGGACAGAAGAGCCAGGTCACCGGTCCTGTCTCAGGCTGCGCTCCAGGGGGGATGAGTAATCCTCCTGCACAGCCCTGCCTGCCCTGAGTCTGCTCTCCATTATTCACGATGCTGATGCATCTGGTTTGCAGGGAGGGAAGTTAACTTCACTGCCTACCTGCCTCCAGGCAAGGCTTCTGAAACAGACTCTGAGGCAGAGATTTAAGTGCGGGGGTTATTGGGAAGCAGGACTGGGCAGGCGGAGAAGCTGGGCAGTGAGGCAGATGCCACAGAGGCCACAGCCTGCCCCATGGGGACCGCTGGAAGGGACGGTCCTTTGCAGTTTTATGGAACTAAGATCGAGGGAACCGATCTTTGTCCCAGGTATTAATCAGTCACTGGTCACAGCTGTCCCTGAAGCGGGGTGTGAGCTTGGGAGAGGCAGTTCTTTTCCGCCTAGGGCAGTTGCTAGAGAGGACCTCAGTCTGGAGCTGAGCAGTCAGCTGGGGGGAGGGGTGGGGAGAAATGAGGGGGACCTGTGTGCACTCCTCTGTCCCAGGGTAAGTCCCTTCTCCTCTCCGGGCCTCAGTTTCCTCATCTGAAAAGTTGGGATGGTAACAGGACCACCCTCAGAGAGTATGTGAGGTGTTGGTAGGGGACTTGGAGGATCACTGAAGGCAGGCATGACATTCCCAAGCTAAAGGGGCAAGTATGAGGCACCACCAGGCAAACCAGAGAAACTCTGCTTCAGAATGAGGGCACAAGTGGCACTGCCTCACGTGTCCTTGTCTCCGGGCTTTTCATACCGTGTCACCAGACCTGGGCGTCTTTCCTAGGAGGTGTGCGATGATAACTGAGATGGCTTCTGTGCTGGGCCCTTCACAGGCCTCCTGTCACCTTGTGCCCCAATGGCTGTGGGATCAGAGGAGGATCCAGAGGCACAGGGCAGTTAAGGAACTTGCCCCTAATCACACAGCCCAAGGCAGGAGGGCACCCGGGGCCCAAACTCTTAACCCCTAAGGCACTGCGGCCTTTGCCAGGGTGGGAAGGCAGGACTGGAGCAGCAATCACAATGAAGAGAAGAGCTGTCCCCAGTTGGGGCGATGCAAGGTGTTCGGTCCTGGCACCTGTCCTCCCTATGTGGCCTGCCAGGGGGTTAACTGGGTGAGTAGCCCAGAATCTCTGGGTCGGGCTCCGACCTGCCGCTGACCTTCTCTTCCCCCCGCAGGTACGAGGTGATGCTGCACTGCTGGGCAGTGGACCCTGCAGCGCGACCCACCTTTGGAACGCTAGCAAGACAAGTCGAGCAAGTGGCGGCAGCTCTGAGTGGGGACCACTACGTGCAGCTGTCCGTGGCCTATGTGAACCTGGGCCTTGATGCCCCCAAGGACACAAACATGCCCCCAGAACAGTCATTGTCCCCACCTGTGCACAGGAGCCCCAGGCGGCCCCGGCCTCTCTCAGAGCCGCTGAGGCCCACGTGACCTCAGCCCTAGGCAGGCCCCAGGGGGCTGGACCTGCATAGCCACTCCTGGGTGTTAGCCTCCGGGCTATGCCATGCCAAGGGGTGGCCCGACCTGCACTCTGCCCTGTCCCTTACCCTTACCTGCCAGACTGTAGGAGGGGAACACGGCACATTGAGCCCTCACTCCACAGAGGGAGCCAGCGAGGGTGACCATTGATGTAACGAGTAATTACGGAGCTGCTGTGTGCCTGGCCTGCTGGGCACAGGGACTCAACCACGACCAGCCACTGGCCCATGAACTAGTAAATGAACAAGTGACTATTTAAGCACAAATTGTGGTAAATGCTATGAAAGAAAAAGATTGGTGGCTTTAGGGGAATGGGGGACAGCACTGGAAAGAAAGGTGAATACAGAGGTGAGGGAATGCCACCCAGAGGTGACATGGTGACATTTTTGCTGAGACCCTGTCAGGTGGGAGCTGTGCCAGAAGCAGAGTTGGAAGAGAGACCATGAGGCTGCAAAGGTTTGGGGTCAGCAAGAAGGCTCCAGGGAACGGGGAGGTAGGCAAGCCCCAGGGGCAGGTTACAGGGCCCTGGGGACTTTTGGACAGAACCAAGGCTACTGGGGACTCAGGATTGCAGCAGCCAGGGTGGCTTCTCCTGTCCCCCAGCCTGCCTGTCCCCTTCCCTGGGCTCTAGTCCCTCTCCAGAGCTCCCTGCTCTGCCTGCAGCTCCCACCCTACCCCACCGCAGGCACACTGTCAGGGCAGGGACACTCCCCTCCCTCCCCCCCACCTGCCAGCATTGTCCCTGCAGCCTTGAGAGCAATGAGCCAGCAGCAAGGCCCCAGCGCCACACTCTCCAAGACCAGCTTCAAGGTGCTGACCGCCCAGGCTATTCATACTCATCAAGGCCACTCCACATGAGCCACTCGAAGGCCAGGCTGCGCCCGAGAGGGGGAACAGCTTCCTCCTCATACTAGCCCTTCCTGCTGCTCGATGCTGAGGGGGCAGCTGGACCCAGGACATGCATCACGGTGGTTCCTCTCTCTTGCTCAGGACCCCTGTAGTCCCCATTCTGCCAGTTTGGGGGACCCCAGTTCACCCTAAAGGGAGCATGTTCCCTCTCCTGTTGAGTCTCCAGCTCTGCCCTGTCTCATGGGACCCAGGAAAGCAGAGTGGGGGTCTCCTTGGGACTGGAGCTGCCCCATGTTCTCCACCCATACTCCTGTCCACTCGACCACCTCAGGCCAGTGGGAGGCCCAGCTAAGGAGCCTGAGGACCCTGAGGACAGGTGGACAAAGCTTAGAAGGGGACTCTTCCCCTCAAGTGCAGGGGCCCAAAGACTAGGGGCCCATGAGCTGGAGAGGGGTAGAGGCAGACTTCCTGCCTGTTCACAATTGCGCCTGCACTGCCCGCTCAGTGCAGGTGCAGAAGAGCTTGTGCCCTTCCCTGCTCGGCCAGGCCCTTGTCTCCGTGCGGGCGGGGGAAACAGTTATGTTGCCCCTGAGGCTGGGAGAGAGAGGTGAGTGGAATATCTCTGGGAACGCCTACCCTCAGCTGTGGTCCCCATCCATACTGGTTGCAAAGGACTGTCTCTGTGCCTCCGGCTTGCCACCCTTGTGCCCTGACCTTGTCCTGGGGATCTGAGGGTCATGCAGGGCTTGGTGCATGGAGAGAGGAACAGGCCCCCAGGCTTCTCTGTAGCTAGACTGAGGCTTCTTCCCCACTGAACCTCTGTGGCTCATGGACCACTGGCTCATGTGTTCGTCAGAGACGGACTCGGAGGGACTCCCCTTTGGCTGGGATGAGGCCTTGGCAAGGAGAGAAGTCCCAGAAAAGGGAGATGGAGGGGAGCTCCCAGGGGTGTCAGGAGGCTCAGGGAGGGGCCGTATTGAGGCCACTGCTTGGGCTCCTGGATCGTGGCACAGCTCCACCCCCCCCACCCCCCCACCCCCCACCCCCCGGTACTGCTGTCCTCCAAGCCTCCTGGAGTGTCAGGAGCTGGAACTGCTT
Organism: Macrotus californicus; assembly: GCA_007922815.1. Lineage (NCBI taxonomy): Eukaryota > Metazoa > Chordata > Mammalia > Chiroptera > Phyllostomidae > Macrotus > Macrotus californicus. Next base: position 27,017 of record VMDR010003302.1, read on the forward strand.
CAGGGTTTTAAATCCCTGCCCATGCCACCAGAGAGGTGAGGAAAGGAGGGTTAGTTTTAGGCCCCCAGGTGGGCTGGGAGGCTCTGAGCGACTTCCAGGGCTTGTGAAGGCTGCACTGCCTTTCCATTGGGTGGACTAAATAGTGTCTTGGGTATGATGGGCAGCCCATGCAAGAGGAAGCTTGCTGGCTGCCAAGGTGGGTGGCGTGGGCAGAGCTTTCTCCCAGGGCCTTGGGAGTCCACCATGACCTGTGGAGAGCTGCCAGCTCCTCTGCCTCAGTGGGGCTGGGGACAGGCAGGTGTCAGTAAAGGCCAGAGGGAGGCCAGGGTGGGACCTGGGGCAGAGAAAGCAGCAGATGACTCACAGCCTCCTGAGTGCCCCCTGGTGGCAGTGTTTTCTGGCACCTGGAGGCATGCCCACAGCACACTGATCTGCTTTGATGGGGGACCATGAGCCTAGTCTGAAATTCCCCTTCTGCCTCAGCCCAGCCCTTCAGAGAATTTTCCCAGGTATGCGCAGCCTCTTTGCAGGGGGGTCGTCACACCGGAGGTCTCCAGATATAGTCCCACTTCAGACTCTGGGACCTTCCTGGACAATGGCTTCATCAGTGACTCCCTCATGCAGCCCATGAGGTCCCAGGTCTGCACCTGATATCATTCCATGAACTCAGTCCCTTCACCTGTAGGAGAGAGGAGCACTCTTGGTGCTGGGGTCAGGGGCACAGGCGCTGCTGTGAGGGCCTGAGGCTCATGGAGGCCTGGGCTGCCGCGGCGCTCGCATGTGCAGCCTCCGCCCGGGAACAAGCAGCGCTGGGAATCGGTAGCTGAGCGCCAAGCCTCCACCCACCAGGCCCTGGTGAAAAACACGCTGCTCATGTGTGAGTCCGTGAGCCCAGAGGTGGGGTTACACCAGCGGGAAGGAGGAGCTGGAAGAGCAGGAAGGACTCAATGAAGCACCCCCGGCGCTCCCCAACTGGCGCAGGGGAGCTCGCTGAGCCTGTCTTTTGGGGTTTGTTCCAGTGGGGGTTTTGCCTCAATGAGCAGAGAAGCCCGGGGCAGGGGACCTGGGTAGCTGCCACGTTCACCTCTGGCTGTTACGGCCCCCAGGGTGGGCTCTTTATGTCTAAGGAAGATGACTTGGAGTATGGTCAGCAGACTTGGTTCTCTCTTGGTGGAAGTCCTTGGCCCAAAGGCAGGCAGCAGATGCCCAGCGGGTGGCAGAGACTGCCTGATCCAGCTCAGTCCCGAGATGTGGCACCTGAATCCCAGCCAACCCTACTGACACCCTCGGACACTCTCAGAAATGACTGTTTCTCCAGAACCCCGTCTCTGCCCGTTTATCCCACACAGAAACTCCCAACACCGGCCTCGATGTGGAAGAGCAGCTCTGCTCCCGAGCTTCCCCGCGGCCTCTGCATCTTGTTCTCTATTCTTTCAGCACCAGCACCCCGGGCATCGTCTCCTCCCATCCCAGGATGTTCATCCCAGGCCTAGGCGGGACTGTCGGGCTGCCCTGCAGAGAGAGGCAGCAAGAGCAAGATTTCACCTCACTTGGCAGGACGAGGAGCCCAGGGCCATCTTCCGTCCTTCCAGGCTACCCATGCCCCTCCCCCACCCATCAGGCAGCCCTGACTCTGGAAGGGAAGCAGAGGCACTAAGGGACCTGGCAGCCCGACCTTTGCTGGGAAGACGGCAGGAGGCCTTCGCATTGGGCCGCCACCCATCAAATTGTTTCTCCATAGGGTCTCAGGGCTTAGGCTTGAGCTCAGGAAGGGGAGCTGAGGGAAATTGCTGAGTCCCTCGGGCAGAGCATGGGCGGTGGCAGAGGGGCCCACGAGGCTTCCGATGCCAGGGCATCCTCTGCTCCCCTCCGCTCTGCGGGCTTTCACGTTCGTTGGGCCACCTGCACACTTGTGGTCAGCCTCGGACAGGGCGCTTGGGATCTGGGAATGCATCAGGGGAGGCAGGGGACTGAAAGTGGCTGGTGAGCAAGATCACAGAACTCAATCAGCTGTGAAGCCAGCACCCTCCCTCAAGCCACAGGTGCACCGGTACAGCCTGGACATGGACCCTTAGAGTTAGCTAAGGAGCCAGCTCCACCCCTGGGATCCGTGTTAGTGACAGCTTCAGCCAGGCGTCAGTCCTGCTGACATGACCCCCTAAGCTGGGGATGCCCCTCTACAAAGGGTGAAAGGGGTCCTTTGGGCAGCCCCAGTCGCCCTGCCCACATGGGCTCCTGCCTTGGGCCTGGGTCCCTCAGGGACTCTGAGGGAGGGCAGCTGTGCTCACATCCTCTCTGCAGGCAGGGTTGGAGGTCTCTTCTCAGCAGTCACGAGGCTTCTGGCAGCACTGGCTCTGCCGCACCTCTGCTGGCTGCTGGACAGGGACGGCTCCCAGGGAGGGTGAGGAGCCCACCCCAGCCCCTACGGCGGCTGTGGCAGCAGTCAGGGTGGCTGCGCTGTTGCCCTCCCCGCAGGCTGGTATGGCTGGCCATCTTTCACGCAGAGTTACGTAAGCCTGAGTCAATTGGAGCTCCGAGCAGTTCATTGTGGGCTATTTTTAAGCTGTAACACATCGCAGCAGAGGGGTCACTGCACCGAAGCTTGCAGGGAAGATTGTTTAAACATCTGTTATTTAAATTTCTCTATGCCTTAGAGCTTAAAAGCTGCATCCTCTTGGCACTCTTGGGTTCTGCCTTCCACAGCCCAGATTAGGAATGGGTTACCACCCCTCACCCTCTTGTTGGTTCCCCGAGGACTGGGGTTCTCTGCATCCTGGCCATCTTCCTTTAAGGGTCAGGCGGGGGCCTGGGAGGATGAGATGCCAGCTCCTTTAACATGGAATGGGGGCACCCTGGCCAGGAGACTTCAGGGGAGCAGGGGGTTAGGGCTCACAGGTCATGTGTAGAGCCCCAGGGGGGAGGGTCCAAAGATGGAGACAGAGTGCTGGGTGTGGAGCTGGAGACCAAGAGTGCACCCTCCCTCCTTGGGGCCTTGGTTTCCCATCAGTGCCCAGAGAGGGTTGGCAAAAATGATCCTTCTGGGTCTCTTCAGGAGCCAGCCTTTGCCTGGGCTGTGCTCCTACCTAGTGTGCCCCCCGCCCCCGCGCCCCCCCTCCCCCGCCAGATCTAAATGCTGCCCATCTGCAACCTCTGGTGTCTGAGCCTGGGGGAGAAGAGAGGGGTGAACCTCTGGGGACAGGCCTGCTGTGCACTCCATTAGCAAGTGACTGGCAGCGCTGGGAGCCCCTTCAGCCTCCTTCTGGTGTGTTTTTTTTAAGATTTATTTATTTATCTTTAGAGAGAGGGGAAGTGAGGGAAAAGAGAGGATAGAAACATCGATGTGCAAGAGATATGTCAATCGGTTGCCTCTTGCACGCCCCTACCTGGGGACCTGACCTGCAACGGGGGCACGTGACCTAGACTGGGAATCGAACCGGCAACCTTTCATTTCGCAGGCTGGCACTCAATCCACTGAGACACACCAGCCAGGGCTCTGTTTTATATTTGTTGTTTTTTTGTTTGTTTGTTTCCTTTCAAGCTCCTCCTGATCCGAGGTTTTTGGAGATGTCCAGCGTCTTCCCAGAGCACAGGAGGAGCAGGCAGGTGGACTGGAAGAGGGTGGGGTCAGGGACTTGACAGAACTGTCTCCTGGTGCCACAGTGGAGCCCCGAGTCCGTCTGCACTGGAGAAGCAGGTATTGGAGACTTGGCCGGTCAGGGAGCTCCCAGCGGAATGGAGTCTCCTGTGCCTCTTGCCTTGATGATGTCCTGCCCACCATCCTCGGGGCCTCCTAGGTGGGGCGGGGGGGGGGTTCTGGCCTGATCCACAGGAAAGGAGAGTCCTTCAAAGTCCTTCACAGACTCTCCCCATCTCCGGAAGTCTCACCCTTTCCACAGAGGCTGGGGCTCTCCCCTCAAACCTGACAGTTGGGAGTCAGGTGAAGTATGAGAAGAGGTAATGCCAGGACCTGTCCTCACAGAGGGGATGCTTTATGGCCTCGCCCTGAGACTGAGCTCCTTCTAATTCCTTCTCGGCCCCTCCATCCCAGAGAGCCCTCAGCCTGGGGAATGGGCTCAGCCTGGGGGAGGGGTTCTCAGGTTGCCATGGCAACATGTTGGCCCTCCTCACTTTCTAGAATCAGAAATAGAATTGGATGCCCTTCTTCCTAGTGAGAGACTATTTAAAAACATGTTGGGGGTGGGGGGTACAGGGGGCAATGTTCCTGCTTGATTCCTGGGGACTGGGCAAAAGAGCCCCCTGCCTAGGAGCCTCTCTAGCTGCCCGGATGCCCCTCCCCTCAGAGGGATGCCATGGAATGGGCTTTGGCCAGCCAAGAATTCTGAGTAGAAAGGACTCAGCCTGGTCCCTCAGGGTGTGTAGCCGGCCCCTACTCAGCACCGCCCGATTCCGGGCACCAACAGGAAAAATGCTCCTCCCAGGCCTGGGCTGCCTGCTCAGCTACAGGGAGGAGGGACAGTCACCAGGACACCCGCGTGGGTGGGGCTGCAGCTCTCAGAGGAGAGGTGTGTGGCTTCCCTCCAGCAGGGTCTGTGCCCACATGGCCCTGGGCGTGGCACCAGTGGCAGCACCGTGGATTTGGAAGAAGTGTGGGCCTGTTGGCCTGGCTCCAGATTCTGGCTCCGCTGCTGCTCACCAGCTGAGACCTCTGGGAAGTCTCTCTCCTCTCTGTGCCTCGATGTCCTCATTTGTAAAATAAGGACGATAGTGCCAGGCTCATCGAGTTGCTGTGGGGCTGGGTTCCGTGTGCTCAGCACTGACTAGCACAGAGGGAGAACCCCAGCACTAACAGGCATCATTCCTGTTGCTCGAGGGGCGTTTGCTTCCCAGGTGGGAAGAACCTTCTCCTCTCTCCAGATTGCCTTCTTTGGCCTTCCTTCATGGGCTACACCCTTTAGCTGGCTCTGCTCCCTCCCCTAGGACACCTCAGGTCAGTTGTTTACAGAAACCCAGGCCTGAAAAGGGGATTGTGTCCTTCTGCAGGAGGTAGGGGATGGTTCAGTGGTTAGAGAGTTGGGGGGCTCCCAGGGCCTCCCTCCATGCCTCTCCAGCCCTCCTAGGTGCAGCCCAGCTCAAGGGCTGCCCAGGATCTAGCATCTCTATTGTGTGTGTGGGTTGGGGGGCAATCCTCCAAAAGCAGTTCTTGGGGCCAGAGATTAGTGAGGCCAACACTGTTCAGCATGTGTGTGATGCATGTTCAGTCAAGTGCAGGCCACAGACCCTGGGCTCTGCGACCTTCCTGGGCCACGGTGTGTGGTGAGCAGCCGTGTCCAGAGACATGTCTCCATTTGTAACTGAAAGTAGCATCTAAGGAAGGAGGAGGGGACCCCAGAGCCTGAGACCTGGCTGAGTCAGGCTTTGCCCAGTGCCAGGTTGGAAGGTGCAGACGCAGCACAGCGCTAGCCTTGGCCCCAGGTCACATCGCTTCACACCCCAGGGCCAACTGTAAGCACTATTTTTAACCTCTGTGAAAACACGCAGCTTCAGAGGACAAGCCCACAGCTGCATTCTCCACAAACCTGTTTCCTGGGCAGGAAGACTGAGGTCTGAAAGGACTCGGCCTAGAGGACAGAGCCCAGAGCTCACAGCTGGGGGGACTGGCCTGACCCAGTGCTGGGTCAGAACCTCCAGGCCCAGGCCTTTGGCAGCGAGCGATGCCCAGACCTATCCTCTGTGGATGCAGGGCAGGTCTGGGCCTGGGTTGGTGGTCTAGGCAGGTCCCACCCCTCTCTGTCCCTCTGCCCATCTAAGAAATGGAGAGTGGAAATGGAGATTGAACCACCTTCCTGGTTCAATAGCTTACATTTCCTAGGAGCCCACCCTATGTCCAGTCCTTCGTCTGACTGGTCTTCCCTGTATATGCAACTGTGCCCACTGTGTGTCTGGTCCTGCACCCACTGTGCCCCACTGTGTACCAGCCCTGGAATCACTAGGTCCCTCTGTGCCCCAACTTGTAATTGCCACTTGGCTGGCCCTGTGTTCACTGTGGCCCAGCCCTATGCCCAGTGTTCTACCTCCCTTCTGGCCACAATATGACAAGAGCTAGGAACATTCCGACCTGAGAATTCTGAGCCGAGGCCCTGCCCCATCCCTATGGTCCCCATCCCCACCTCTGTGGGATATCAGTCCTAGGTTTCAAGGACATGTGGCTCTGGGGAGGGGGCTCTGTGAGGCATAGGCAGTGGAGAACCATCTGGAGCAGAAAGATTGCCAAGGAGCTTCTGTCCCTGGAACAGGAACTGAAGAACCGGGGGGAGGGGAGCTTGGGTCTGAGCCTGGGCCCCTCACTCTCCTCTGCCTCTCAGGACTAAGTGGTGAAGGGACTTTGGCCCTACAAAGGGCCTCATGTCACATACTTAGAACTATCTCCATGGGTCAGGGCCTTGTACCAAGTTGCCACATGGGTAATGAGGAGAAAGAGCTAAGTCTGGCATGTGAGGTAGACTGGGCACCCATGGGCATCCTCAGTGTCTCTCCTGACCAGCTTGCTCTCTTGACCTTCTACTGCCCACCCTCCCTGCTCCCCGAGCTCTGCCTCACGTTAGGGCTGGACCAAGCAGAGCAGTCACCTGGCTGGTAAGGGAACAGGAGACCAGCCTAGGATTGGCACGCTTTACTGGGCCTTTCTGTCTCCCAAGCTTCCCTGGGTGGGGTCCCTGGTTTTCCACACACTGTCACCCCCACCCAGGTCACTGGGGGCTATGATGTGTGGGGTTGTCATGGCAATGCAGTGGGAGCAGGGCACCTCAGGCATGGAGCAGGACTATGGAGGTCACCAAGAAGGTGGGGGACCCTGATCCATTGGGCCCCTGGGGCCACACCTCAGACAGCAGCCAGCAGCTGGGGAGTAGCCTCAGAGGGCCCCAGGGACTATGGGCAAACTCAGGATCCGTGTACCTTAGGCAGGGGTTGTCATTGCCCACCGAGGCCATCACTGAGGGGGCCTGTGGCCCAGCCTCCCAGGCCCATGTCCCTGAGCCCATTTACCAGCTACTCCTGGACCCTGCTGAGGTTGGCGCACAGTGTGGCTACGAGCGGGCCTCCCCTGATGCCATGAGATTCCCCTCCACTAGCCCGTTATCAAGTCCCATCGTGGGATCCCAGTTGCATCTCATCATGGAGAATGGGACCCTGGCCCTACCCTTGAGCATGCACAGTGACAGCACCAGTGATGTGGTCCAGCATGGATTCGGCTGCTCCTGGCTTCAGGTGCAGGGTACGAGGGCGGGCAAGGCTCCAGCTAAAGTCCTGGTAGGCTGGGGCAAAGGGCCCTGCAGCACCGACCAGAGAGCTCCCTTGAGCGTTAGGTCGAGCCAGTGGCAACCCTGTTTCCTTCCAGGGGAGGATGGCTCAGCTACAGCCCAAGGTCCTCTTCTGGCTGCAGCCCAAGATCAGGGTCAGGGCAAGTGCCCGTGCCTGGCTCACACACCTCCACCTTCGACTCTGGCAAACACTCTAGCTCTGGAGACAACCCCAAAGCCAGCAGCAGATGAACCTTACACCTGCAACCCTGACTACCTGACCGGTAGCATCGCCATCACCAAGGGCTTGTCCCAAGACCCCCTGCTCAGGAAATGTGGCAACCAATTGTCAGTCCTCTTGGAGTCTTCCATTGTGGCCACATCTTGCCAAGACAAAGTGAATATCGGTTCTCAGGAGAAGCTTCCCACCTCAGGACACACTCAGAAAGAGTCCCCCAGCCATGCCCAGGAGCTCCAGGTGGCCGGAAGGCAGGTGTTACCCCAGCAGCCTGAGAAGCCACTGATCTGTACCTCCAGGCCAGGCAGCCCAACACCAGTCCCAGGAAGGCCAGGCACCCCCAAGTTCTGCTGGAGGAGCAGCCGGCAGACCCATGGCACTCAGTCAGACCGGCAGCCCCTCACAGTCTGCAACAACGCCTGCCTCAGTGTGCCACTCTCTGCTTGTCAAGGGACCTGCCACAAGCAGTCCCCAGTCCAGTCTCCCAAAGGAGCCATGCAGATCACCCCCTCCACTGTTCCTGCCTGCCAGCTCCGGGATGCCCTGGAAGACCGTGTGCTGGTGTTTGATGTGGCCACGGGCAACACCAGGATAGGACAGCTGTGCCATGACCCCATGGGCTCACGAGCAGTACTGGTGGACCTCACGCCCAAACACCCAGCCATTTATGCCCCTGAAAATACTCCATCCCCCTGGCCAGTGGCCATGCCCATTGCCTCCCCTGACAGCAATCACCCTAGCTTCTGGCCCACCTCGTCAGTGCTGGCTAGCCCCGTGCCCTCCAGCCTCTCTTCTGGCAGCTACCGAGAGGTGGCCCTGGTCCCCAAGGAGTCCAGGCTCAACCTCGACTCCCCTGGTACTGAGACACCCATCAGGGTGGGGATGCTCACTGGGCCCATTCCGTTGGGGGTGCCCCTCCAATTTGGTGAGAGGACACTGAGCCAGGTCCATGACCCTGGCTACTCCAAACCTAATGCTGAGAAAACTGGATCTAGTCACACCATCTGGACGCTGGATGCTTCCGGGATGCAGGACACCTCTACGGCTCAGGCCAAGAAACTGCAGCGTATGAACTCAGAGCAAACCCCAGAGCCTACTCCTTCAGCTGCACCCCAGCAGGCACCCAGATCCCTGCTCCCAGAGGGGACAGGCAGACACAGTCGGAAAGAGGTCCATGCCGCTCACCCTGACAACCCTCAGGCTGAAGGCGCTGGGCAGGACCCCCGCAGTGGTTGCCCCCCGCTAGCTGAGCAGCACCCCCTCTCTGGACAGCCCTCTCCAACTAGACAGCCTGCTTCTGCTGCGCAGCCCCCCTCGACCAAGCAGCTCCCCATTTCAGACCATCCCCCTCTCACTGGGACCGCTCTTCCCAGGCAGCTTTCTCTCACTGGGCAGCCTCCCTTTCCCCAAAGACTCCCCATCTCCACAGAGCCTATCCTCTCAGGAGGCCCTCCGACCAGCAGGGAGGCTGTCCAGGAAGGGGAGACCTTGGGTCTGCCCACCACTGTGGGGGTGCTTCGGGTGCCCCTGGCCCCTGAGAAGACCTGTGTCTATGTGAGTAGAGGGAAGGTCGGCGCCGGTGCCGCTCCAGGCCCTGACACACAGCCATGCTCATCCTGGCCACCGGGCAGCTCTCCCAGCGCCCAGGAGGAGCCGCTCTCCCGGATCACATCCACTGTGCCTGGCCCTGGCTATAGGGTCTTCCCCATGGCCATGGGGGGCACTGAGCCCCAGGGTCCCCAGCTCAAGCTGACAGCTAAGGACATTACAGACTCGTCAGTGGTCACAAAACTTGGCCCGCTCCATGGGGCCTACTATGAGCTGGTGTCCACAGATTCTCTGCCAGTACGGTCCCCAGTGCCCTTCTGCCACTCCCTGGGTCCCTACCAGGACATGGTGGCTGCAGTGATTGACACAGGCACGGGCTTCACCAAATGCGGGCTGACTGGAGAGGACCATGTCCTCAGTGTGGTACCCTCATGTGTGCAGCTGCTGCAGCCGTCCGTCCAGCACCAGTCCAGGTACGCGCTGCTGGAGAACAGAGAGGGCTCCTGCACCGTGCTGAACCGAGGGGTGGTCTCCGACTGGGATGCACTGGAGGTGCTGTGGCAGCACCTGTTCTATTGCAGGCTGGGTGTGCAGCCCGAGGAGCTGGCTGTTCTCATAGCCGACTCACCCATCTCACCGCGCACCAACCGTGAAAAGGTGGCTGAAATACTCTTTGAGCGTTTCCACGTGCCCGCCATGCAGACAGCGCATCAGGCCCTGCTGGCACTCTATGCTTACGGGCGCACCACTGGGCTGGTGTTGGGCAGTGGCCATGGCACCTCCTATGTGGCACCCATCCTCATGGGGGATCTGGCCCCACTTGATACCTACCGCCTGGATGTGGCCGGTGCTGACCTCACCGAATACCTGGCTCAGCTATTGCTGGCTGGTGGCCACTCGCCACCTGAGAAAGGGCTCGTCAACCAGATTAAAGAGGCCTGCTGCTACGTGGCATTGGATGTGAGAGCCGAGATGGCCCGTGCCCAGGCCCGAGTGGACTTCGTGCTTCCAGACAAGCAGGTCATCACACTGGGCTCCGAGTGCTTCCGCTGCCCCGAGGCGCTCTTCCAACCCAATCTGCTAGGCCTCAACCAGCCAGGCCTCCCACAACTAGCCCTCCTAAGCATCAGCCGGCTGGAGGCCAAACAGCAGGAGCAGCTGCTGGCCAATGTGGTGCTGGAGGGTGGCAGCACCCTGCTGAGTGGCTTTCCTGAGCGCCTGAGGCAGGACCTGGGCCCTAGCGCAACTGTGCTGGGCTCTCCCCACCGTGCAGTTGCCGCCTGGCTTGGAGGCTCCATCATGGCGTCCCGGGACTCCTTCCAGAGTCTGTGGCTCAGCCGCCGTGAATATGAGGAGGAGGGCCCGTGGGCCATCTACAAGTACCACCTGTGAGCACATAAAAGTTCTGGTTCTCCTTACTTGGAGCACTGTGGCGTGTTTTAGGCCCAGGGTGCTGTGGGGAAGGGCAGGGGCCCCGGCAGGGGTCAGGGATGGGGCCCTTGGCACATGGAGGGCACACTCAGCCTCTGCACGCTGCAGCTCCACAGGCCCCAGCTATTCCATCCTCTGTAGAGTGCCCCAGAGCCCCTTGGCATTGGCCTTGGTCTAACCTGACCTTTACTGCACCCCAAGGGCAAACACAGAGAGTGGCTGCTGTGGGTTTTGCCCCGTTGCCCTGGCAACAAGTGCAATTACACTTGATTGCCAGCTGGTTGCCATGGCAATTTCAAACATAATGTAATAACCCACACAGCCTGGAGTGAGTCATGATGGGGGGGGCAGCCCCCTCCCCTAGCTGCTCAGGAGAAGACTACTTGCCCTCCCCCATCTTGGGCCCTATACAGGGGGCTGAGGCCAGCAACAGAGATGACAGCCAAATAGTTCCAAAGATGGCTGGGGACCTGGAGCATTTGCTGTCCCCAAGGGACAGGCCCTGTCAGAGCCTGGGCTTCATGGGGAAGATAGCCTTGTGATGCAGTCACCTCCTAAAATCTGAACCTTGGCTGGAGCTCTCTGCTGGGCAGGCAGGGGCTTCTGTCCACCAGACAGATGTGAGGGTGCGGGAGTGCTGGCCTTCAGTTCCCTGGGGCAGGAAGTTGGGGTAGCGGGGCAGAGAGGTCCTGGCTCCTGGGCAGGAGCGGGGAGTACACCCGAACGGGGGATGGGACTCTGGCCTGGTCTGCAGGCTCACCCTTCATCCTGCTTCTCTGGCATCTAGCTCGGGCTATCTCCTGCTCAGCCTCCCAGTGCAGCCCTTGCCCACAGGATGGCCGGGGGACACGCCACCTCAGGAGATCCTCCTAGAGGCTACCAGGCAATGCCGATGCCAAGGCTCACTGCCCCTGCTCTTGTCCCAAACTCTGTCCTGTACTGGGCCTCCTGTCACCCCTCTGGCCAGGGCATGGGCCAGAGGCCATGGCTCCGGACCTCGGCTGGCTCTGAGAGTGGAAATGGAGGCGTGCGGTCCCAGCCCAGGTCCGATACAGCTGCAGGGGCGGCGTTCGGCTGGCGGTGTCGCTTCCTGCTCGGAGGGCACCCAAAGATCAAAGCCTTACCTTACCCTGCTCATGCTGCTCCTGGCTGGAGGCCTGAGGGATAAACCGTGGCCCAACCCCATCCCTGGGTTCTGTCTTTAGGTGGCCCTCTCCAGAAAGGACAAAGACCTGGTTACATGTCCCCACCACACGTGTGCACACACCCTCCCCTGCGAGTGAGGGACTGCCCTAAGTGTGCAGACTAGAAACATCCAATAACATAGGGTCGTTCCAGCCCCTGCCCACCCCCAGGCATGGTCCAGCCTCTTCCCATGTCCTGTCCTCACACCCTAATTCATTCTCCACAGTCCTGAGGCTTGTGTCATGCAGGAAGGACACCAGTGTCTCCAGCGCCCAGTGTCTCCTGGGACGAGCTACAGCATCCGTGAGCACGTGCAAGCAAGCACGCCTGGATGCACACAGAATGTAGACACACGTGCCCCTGGGCACCACTGCACACACAGTGCTGTTGCTTTCTCCTGTAGCAGAAGAGCACACACACACACACACACACACACACACACTCACACGTGTGCACATACACCCTGCCACGTGCTCTCACCCACAGGCACATGGAGTGTGCACAGGACCAAGAAGAGGTGGAGCCCTGCCAGCAGCAGGCAGGGCTCTTGTAAGCCACCTCTTCCCCTGCCTCTAAATCCCCCATTGCAGCCTTTCCTTAGCTCGGCTTCTTTGTGCCTAGATGCGCATAACCTTCGGGAAACACAGAAAACGTGTGCGACGTGACGTGATGGCTCCGCAAGCCATTGCTCAGCTGCACCACACAACTCAGAGAACCATTGTGTCAGGGACGGTGGGCAGACAGCAAGCAGGACTGAGTGCCAGGGCACTCATTCACTCTGTAGACACGAGCTGAGCACGCTGAGATGAGACACAGGCTCCGTGCTGCACGTGCCCAGCTTGCCAGGAGATTCCTACTCAGTGGTGGGGTTGGTGCCGTGACTGAGACCACCCAGATGTGACATCAGCCTGGCCTGGAAGAGGGGACCCAAAGCCAGGGAGGGATGTGAAGGACTCCTCAACACCCCTTCCGGAGGGAGATATTGAGGGGTCTTGTTTGAGCAGTCTTCCCTCAGGCTAGCCTTTCAACCCCAGCCGCAACTTCCTTCCTCGGGGAGTCACTCCCATTGGCAGCCAAGAGGAACTACACAGGGGAGACTCAACATGGCCAAGGGTTGGGGAGGACCCCTCCCAGGATGGGGTCAGAAGGCTCACTGGGAGGGTTGGGCTGGGTGGAGCCCAGCTTCGGACAAGGAGAAGCCTAAGTTTGTCCTTCAGATACTGGCCGCAGGGCCTGTGAGGGAACGGGCAAGCCCTGGGTCCGTGCACCTCCCTGACAAGGGACAGAGAAACGGCCAAAGACTTCTTTTAGAGCTTCTGCACGGTGGTTCTCAGCCTTCCCCAGTGAGGGGCTAGGCCTGGTCAGCCCCCATCCAGAGAAGCACAGTCAGGGTAGGGCTTCATTGTCCTGGCTTTCACCTCCGGCTGCCCTCTGGTCAGGGTCTAGGTCTGTATCGCCATATCCCACCCAGTCCAGGGCACCCACCAATGGCGGGTGGTAAAACTGGGAAGAAAGCAGGTTTCACACCATGCCAAAGGTGACTTTTATAGTTTGGGAAATTCAGTGAGACACAGGGCAGACTGGGCCAGCCACTCCGGCCCAGACTTGAGGATGGCAAAGGCTTTGGCCTTGCAGGAGTGGAGTTTGGGGTGGGAAGGAGATTCTGCCGCCGGGGGTCTGGAGCCCTCACTGGCTAGCTGTGCGCGCGCGCCTGCGGGTGCACGCACGCCCCCCGCCCCGCCCCGCCCCCCGTTTGTTTACTATCCCCAGCTAGGGGATGCTAGTCTGTAGTGCCGCTTGCCTTATCGACTGCCCACTTGGTTCTTGCAAGCGGGTTCCACCCTTTGGGTCCTGTATGGCTCCAGGACTCAGGCGTTCCACACACCTCCTACTCCTCAGCCCTGCAGTGGGCATAGGGAGGCCCCTCCGACCCCTGTTGTCCAGTCCACTCGAGGGCCTAAGGGAGCCTAAGGGGTGGCAGTACAGTGCCACCCCTGTCCGCTCGCCTTCGAGTGGGGTTCCGGCCACAGGCTTCGCCAGGGCGGGGGCGGAGCCGGCTGAGGGAAGCCCCGCCCCCAGCCCGCCCCCGGCCCCGGGTGCGAATCCGATGCGGGCGAGCGGCGGGAGATGCTGGAGGTTCGCGAGCCGAAGCGGCTGCAGCTGGCGCCGCGTCTGCCCCGCGTGGTCGGAGCAGATTCTGCCCGCCGCCCCTGGAGCCTTCGGTGCCCCCGCTGAACCCGCGATCGCATCCTCCCTGTGATCGACTGGCGCTGCAGGTGCGGAACGGGCCGGGCGGGGGGCGCCCCCCCGAACGCACGTTGTGGTCTTGGGGGACTGGGTCTCTGGTTCGAGGTTCGGATCGCCGAGTGTGCGGGTCCCGCGAGGCTTGGGGCTTCGGCGGGGGCAAAGCACGCGGGCTCTGCAGATCCGGGGGTCGGCGTGCGGGGTTGGGCTAAAGTTCCCTGTCACCTCTGACCGATGGTTGCGGGGCGGGGGGGGGGGGTCCCAGGGGAAGCCTCTGAGTCAGGTGCAGACGAATCTCCTCTACCTGCCCCCCGCCCCCCTTGTGTACTCCCCGCCCCCCTCCCCCCGCGTCTCGCTAAGCTCCTAATTGTGAAAACATGAACCCTCAGACACTGGTGGTGCCCCACTGGGGTAGGGCCCGGGAACTGTGTGGTCCTTCCTGACTTCCAGAGCCTCCAGCCCTCCCAACTGCCCCCGGCTCCCTCCCTCCCGCGCAAAGCAGTCACTAATTTCCATGACAACAGAGAGTTTTTTATGGACGACAACCTGGAGGGGGCTGGGCGGGGCTGCTGGAAGCAGGGAAGGGGCTCCAAGCCCCTGGGGACCAGCAGCCCCCTGGCCAAGATCTAGATTCCAAGCCTTAACATGGGGCCTAGCCGGGGGTTCAGGGCACCGACCCAGCTCTGGGCGATGGGGGTGGGGGACGCACATGTTTCTGCTGGGAGGTGCGGGGCTTGGTGCTCACACACGTGTGCCTCCCGCATGTGTATTGCTGTGCCAGCGGGGGCGAGCCAGCAGCACTGGGGAAGGGGGTCAGGGTGGCACCGCGGCGGGAAGCAGGGCCCCCAGCGAAGGAGGGGTGGGCAGTGAAAGATGGGGTGTTTTCCTTCCCCAGCCTGTAGCATCTGCAGAGACCCTAGGCCCTCCCAGCCCCCCACGGCTTTGCGAACTGCCTTTGTCTGCACCCCTTAGGCAGAGTCTGCTCCACCAGCTCCCCTCTTGGGGAGCAGGCCCTCTGTCCCTAACTGAAAGCTCAGTCTGCAGCAGTCCAGTCCCTGTACTGCCACCCTCCTTCAAGGCCCAGGCTCTGAGACCCCCCCTCCCCCCGGACCACCTGTGGAGGCCTGGCTGCCCCCTACCCCAAGCTGATTCCTGTCAGCTTTAGCCACTTGCTGGGCCCCAGTTTCCTCAACTGGGGTACTGGTATCCCCACTTTTCTCAGTGTCAACCTGGGCCCTGGGGTGGGGAGGGCTCTCCCCTCCCTTTTTTTGTTAAAGAGCATTTGGTGTGGACTCCAGGTGCCATAGGCTGTCTTTCCCATATCTGCTGCTGGCCCTCCTCTCCAGCCCATGTCCTGGCCACCGCTCACTAGCAGGCGATCAGTTCTTGCCCTGGAAGAAGGCCACCGAGTCTGCAATCTCTATCTAGGGAAACTGAGGCAAGGGACGGTAGGGCTGTGCAGTTGTCATCCTATTTCTAGGTTGCTTAAGGTGCTGTTTCTGGCTCTCTTGACAGGATGCACTATTGGGAGGGGGACAGTGGTGGCAGGGAATTAGGCTGAGATGCTAGAGGAGCCCTGGGGACCCAAGGCCTGGAGAGCAGAGCAGAAGGGGGAGGTGTGTGGCAGGGCAGTCCTGGCAGAGCTGGGCCAGCTGAGAGGAGGGGCTGTGAAGGGAAGCAGCCAGGTCTCCAAGCTTGTTTCCATCCCCCTTGCTCCCTCGTACCTTCCGCTGGGGGGACCTGCCTGATCTGAGCTGGGGTGATGGACTGAGGCATTACTTTGACTTAGGGGATGGCAACAGTTGGCCTTCCCCCAGGCCGAGGCTGTGCCTCCCACATCAAGTTAGGTGTGTGTCTGGGGGATGCAGGAGGGTCAGCCCCAAAGGTCCAAGCTCTAGGGCAGCTTCTGACCCAGGCATTCAGCGCACATGGCCATGAAGGCCTCAGGCCTCTGCTGGACCCATAGGCCCCTTCAGAACCGCTTGCCCACCTTCCCCTCCTGTATCCTGTGGCTGTTTCCTTTTTACTCTGTTGCCTCTTTGCCTCCTTCCATCCCAGGCTGTGCCTTTGTCCCTCCGTGTCCTTGCCCCACTCTCTCTTTTTTAAAGTCTCTCAGTCTCCCCACATCCCTGTCCTTTATAGGAACCAGGGTCACAGAACCCACTGGGAAGGAAGCTGGCAAAAGCCCCAGGGAATTCTTGCAGAAGGGGTTTGGCCAGCACCTGCCGCCTCCCCCTCCCCTTGTTTTAAAACTTCCATCACCATAGCAACCCTTTGCTCTCTGAGCCTTCCCCTGCATTTCCCCTCCTCCATCCACAAGGAGGCAGGGTCCCCAGTGGATTTTCCTTCAGGGGTTCAAAGATTGGGACCCTAGGCTCCTGGGAGGGGTCAGTTGACTCAACTCTGGCTGCATATTGAGGACTGAACTTTCTAGAAGCAGTGCAGGACGGTATGCCCGCCCCAGAGACTGCAGACGTCCCTTGCCCTATACTCCCTCATTAGATGGGAGAGTCAGCGGCAGGAACTATGGACCTATGGACGTGGTTTAGCCAGAGCCCGAGGCACAGCTAGAAGCGCTCCTAGCCCATTCCCTGAAGCAGCTGGATGGTGGGCTAGAAAGCATGGCCCTGTCTCCTGACGCCAGATCCCGAGCATGAGGTCTCCAGTTCCCCTGGTTCTTCGGATGAGGCCTCAGCAGTGGGCCAGGCAGGACTCGGGCCCAGGTAGGCATGTCCATTGCCATCAGGAAACCCAGCCCCAGTCCCTGAGGGAGGAGAGCAGGGGAGGGAAGCGGGTGCTGCAGGCTGGTGTTCACAGCTGCCACTAAATCGGGAGGTGTTGTCCACAGTTGTTGGGAGGCAACTGAAGCCTCCTGGCCCCTCCGAGCCTTCCTAGGTTTGCTGTAAGCTGTGGAACCCCACATGGCAGAGGACAGGGTGGCAGGAAACTCCTGTTTATGCCTAAGAAAGGTGGGGCCGACACCAGGTTGACCCTACTGGAAAAGAGGGGACAGGATTCTCCTGTGGGACTTCTGGGCCTCTAGAGCTGGCCTCTGTCCCTCTCAGGTTCCCTCTAGGCCAGACTTGCTTTAGGCTACAGTAGAGCCCCTAGGGGACCTTTTATTACCAGGGTACCTGCTGTCAGAGGCTCCTCAGGGTTGCCCAAGGCTGGGTGGCCTGAGCCCAGGGGTCAGAATGAGCAGTGCTTGGCCCTTGGGCTCCCTTAGAGCCAGCTGGAGGGCAGTGGCAGTGCCAGGCTCTGCACCCTCCTGGGCACACCGGTCAATTTCTCTGCAGAAAATGGGAGAAGCACGTGTCTAGGGAAATGGCTGCTGTGGGGCTCCTGCGCCCTCCCATGTCCCAGTGTGGACCCGAGGCAGAGCCCAGGTTCTGTGTTGCTGGAAGGAGAGCCCTCCACTGCTGTGTGTTGAGTCTGAGCTGCCTGCGCCATGGGGGGTGAAATGCAAACCCCTTTCTGCCTGGCCTTTCAGTTCTGGAAGCTGTGTCTTGGCTGCTCCTCCCAGCTTCGGGGCTGCCCCCCCACACACACCACCTTGCTGCAGACAGGTGTCGGGGCCTCTGTGCACCAGCAGCCTCCCAGGCGGCAGCAGTGGGTGGCAGATGGTAGCGTGGTGGGGGTGGAGGGGACCAAGGCGCTAATCGGCAGGGCCCCCTTTCTTCTCTCTTCATCCTGGGGCCAGGCTGGGCATGGAAGCAAGGGAACACAGTTAGACTGGTGAGAAGAAGCAGCAGTGGGCTGAGATCAGGGCAGCCTTGGTGGGGGGCCGGCGGATCTGTCCCTGCTCTGCCCCTGAGGCTTCAGGACACGACTTCAGGCTGATGTGACTGTGAGCAGAGGGCCGGATTTCTGTGGTGGGGACAGACCTCAAGAGCAGCCCTGGATCCCTGTGGGCACAAGTGCAAGTGCACGGCCAAAAGCTGGGCCAAGATCAGGGACAGGCATATACAAAACCTCCCACGCCGTGCGTCAGAGCAGGGAGCTGTGGAGTGGGGTAGGGGGAAGTGGAAGTTGTGGAAGGTATTTCAGAAGGGCCATTTTGAGTCTGGAGCATCAGGATTGTCTTAGACAATCTGTTGCACAAACAACCTTATGTCAGAAATCGCAGTGAAAGAAGAGATTCGGCCCTGGTGCCAGCACCTGGCTCAGGTGGAGGCCGCTCCACGAGGAGGCAAGATGGGCATTGCCCACACTTCCTGCCATGGAGTGGACATTGTTGAGCTGGCGAGTCACCTGTTGTTGGATGTTTAGGTAGTTGCCGGGTTTTTTCATGTTATAAATAACTCTGGCGTGACAAATAGGATAATGGTGGGAGACTGGGGGGAAGGGCATTCCTACCAGAGGGAATGGTCTAGGCAAAGCCACAGAGCTGGGAGACAGTCCCTCCCAGCTTTTCTGTGGGACCCAGTACAAGGTCTCGGATTCCAGCCAGGGAAGGGGACTGCGGAGCACCAGAGGGACTGATGCAGGCCTTCCTTGGATTTAGGGCAGAGAGATGGGTGGCCGCAGGGGTGGGTGGCCGCGCCTCTGTTGTCAGCTGTGAGAGTGGGATTCTAGCCACATGCTCTTCCCTGGCAGACGCAGGAGCAGGGCTGTGACCACGGTGGCAAAAGACACGCAGTCGGGGATGATCTTCAAAGCTTCTCTTGTTCGCCTCTGCAGCGCCTCACAAGATGGCTTAAGCCTTTCCTTGAATCACGCTGATGAAATACGTTTGCAATCCCCGAGCCCCAAACAACCCAGAAGAGGGAATGATAGAATTTGTTCCCTGATGCTGAGGACAAATTTGAGGGAGAACCTCCAGGACTCTGACCCCTGGGAAGTGGGTGACCTCTGCCTGGGAGGGAGGGAGCGACAGCAGCCAGGGCTGGCCGTGGGGCTTGTGTGGCCCTGGCCCTGGCCCTGGCCCTGGCTCCCGGCTGGCAGAGTCCCTCTAACCCAAGCTCCTTCCCCTGGTGACGGCTTCCTCCCTTCCCCACTACCCTGTGGCTGTGAGTGACTCTGGGTAGGGGAGCATCTAGGTCGTCAAGGCGCCTGCCCAGGCCCTGTGAGCAGCAAGTGCTAATCACTGTGGAGGGACAGTAACTTGCAGCCAGCAGAGCTAGAGCTGATTGAATGCAGCCTCGGTGCAGAGCTTGCTGGAGCCCCAGTGTCCCGGCGACCACGCATTGTGGAGGCAGACTCTGGGTCAGGTCTGCAGAGGTCCCTACGCCGTCTCCAGCTCTCCTCCCAAAGTTTGCCCCTGAGCAAGGACTATGAGTGCCTTTCTGTTGGATCATGGGGTCAGTCCACCCAGCACCGCAGGTGGCGATTGGACTGACCTGTGGGGCTCTGTGCCCCAGGTGCCGGAGTGCCTGGAGCCCACTGCAGCTAGCTCTGCATGTGGTCACCCTTGTGCCTGGAACACCCACCCCTGGCCAGCGGCCTCTCCCCTGGACTTAAGTGTCCAGGTGTCCGGTGGGTGCCAGCAGTGAGGCACTAGGCAGGCTGGTGCTGCTCTTCCAGGCCGTCAGCCCGGCATGCCTCCCGGCAAACCCTCCCACTCTGAGGCCCAGCCCTGACTGCTTCTTCCTCAGTCTTTCCTTGCCTCTCTACCCTGTGGGGTTTCTGCTTCTGAGGACTGACCCCTGCCCCCACCCAAGCACAGTGCCTGAGTGCAGTGGTTAGTCAATCAACCCACGTGATCATCCATAGTGAAAACCCTAACAGAAAGTTAAACGAAAGATATAAACCTGCCCCTCCAACACCAACTCTTTGCCCCAAAGAGAACTCTTAATTTCTTAGTTGTCCCCCCAAAACAGGATTATATAAACTGGCAGGTAAATGTTAAAAAATTTGTCCAAATAGCAGCACCCTTTACCCACCTTTCTGTCCCTTGCTTTTTCACTTCACGACGTGTCTCAGAGACTGTCCACAGCAGCTTATTTCAATCTACTTTATTTTTAATATGTTTATTGATTTTAGAGAGAGCGCAAGGGGGGAGGAGAGAGAGAGAAACATTGATGTGAGCGAGAAACATCGATTGGATGCCTCCCATGAGCGCCCCGACCAGGGATCGAACCCACCACCTTCTGGTTATGGGACGACACTCCAACCACCTGAGCCACACCAGCCAGGGCTCAACCTACTTTATTCTTTTAGTAACCACCAAGTATTCCTTAGTTTGGGTGACCACATTTTTATTAACATTTTTTATTGTGAAACATAATAAAAATGTAGGAATATGCCGAAACTTGTATGTACATTTTTAGAAATTATCGGAAAGCTGTAAAGCCATCACGTCGGTTCAGAAATGGACCCAACAGAACCTCCCCAGTGTCCTGATCAGTCACAACCCCTTTCTTTCCCTTAGAAGGACTCGTGGGGTCTATTTCCTGGTTTTCTCTGTGGTTTTGCCGGAGTGTTCATGTTCTCAAACAACACAGGCTGGTTCTGCCTGTCTGGAGCTTCATATCGATTCTATAGCTGATAACATATTGATTCTAGATTGCATAATCACACTCTATATGTATCCATTTGTGTCTTTTTCACTCAGCACCGTGAGCTTCACCATGTGGCTGGGCGTGGCCATGGCTGCATCACTTCCACTGTCATGTGATGTCCCATTGTGTGACTGTGTGGTGACCCACATGCGGTGTCACCAGGTTGATGGATATTTGGGTTGTCTCTAGTTCTTGTCCATTGTGAATATTGCAACTGTGAGCATTCTTGTATGAGCGCCCTGATGCACAAATGTATGTATTTCTGTCGGGCGTATATTTAGCAGTGCAATTGCTGATTCATAGGGTATGTTTGACGTCCGTGGTCTCAGCAAACTGCTTTCCCAAGGGGAGGGAGACTCGCCCTCCCCTGGCAGTGCTCATGTTCTTCTCGTGGTCTTTGCCAACACTTGGTATCTTCAGACTTGTAGAGGTCGCTGACTGAGGGGTGGGTGGCTACAGTCCCCTTGGTCTGTAAAATAGCTGAAACATAAAGAAATCATTCGATCACCCTTGTCAGTATATATATTATAAAGTGATTCCCTGATAGGTCAGTTTAATACAGTTTTTATAAGCGGGAGCTATTGGGGTTCAGGTAGGCAAGCTGAGTGGCTGGAGGTGTGGCCAGAAAAGCAGGGTAGGACCCGAGTCTGACCACCCTTGGCCCTTCCTGCCCGAGGCTCTGCCCCTGGCTGGGCCTGAGCCAGGCTGGGGTGTCCCAGGGATGACCTCTCTGTTGTGGGGAGCAGTGGGGAGTGGTACAGCTGAGCCGGACCCCACCCTGCCCGCAGCTCAGAGCCCGGCGATGCCGTTCGGGTGTGTGACCCTGGGCGATAAGAACTATAACCAGCCGTCGGAGGTGACTGACAGATATGACTTGGGACAGGTCATCAAAACGTGAGTGCCGGTCTGGTGGGCGAGGGTGGGTGGGCCAGGGTTGGGGCGAGGGGAGCGGTGTGCAGCCCGAGCTCAGGCCAGGGCCAAGTGGGTGTTTGTCGCTGCAGTGAGGAGTTCTGTGAGATCTTTCGGGCCAAGGACAAGACGACAGGCAAGCTGCACACCTGCAAGAAGTTCCAGAAGCGGGACGGCCGCAAGGTGCGGAAGGCGGCCAAGAACGAGATAGGCATCCTCAAGATGTAAGTGGTGAGGCCTGGGGGTGGGGGCCGGGGAAGGTGGCAAGGCAGGGCTTGGAGGGCAGAGGCCTCAAGCAGTATGAGCCTCTGGCCAGTTAGTCCGCTGTGGCCCACCGCGGCAGCAGTGCTCTCTTAGGGATTTGCCTCGCCCTTATTGGCTCTTCTCTCTGCTGCCAGGGTGAAACATCCCAACATCTTGCAGCTGGTGGATGTGTTTGTGACCCGCAAGGAGTACTTCATCTTCCTGGAGCTGTGAGTGTGGGCCTGGGGTCCCAGGATTCCTCCATCCTCTACAGCCAGGGAAAGCCCCCTGCTTGGACCCTTGGGGTCCCAGTTCCTGTGCCTTGCCCAGCCAGCTACCCGGTGTGGGCAGCCTGCCCAAGGGCTCCTGCCCCACCCCCGATCCTGCCCACGCCGGGCTCAGGGGCTGGTGTCCCTCAGGGCCACGGGGAGGGAGGTGTTTGACTGGATCCTGGACCAGGGCTACTACTCGGAACGAGACACGAGCAACGTGGTGCGGCAGGTGCTGGAGGCCGTGGCCTACCTGCACTCACTCAAGATCGTGCACAGGAACTTGAAGGTGAGGCCAGGAGCCTGCTTAGAGGGTCAGTTGGCAGCTGGCCTGGGGCTGGGCTGGGCAGTACTTTGGGGACTTGGTCCAGCCTCTGAGGTCCTCTCCTCATGGGATCTTTCTCTGCCCACCCACATGCCATTCCTGGCTGGAGCAGCTGGAGAACCTGGTTTATTACAACAGGCTGAAAAACTCAAAGATTGTCATCAGCGACTTCCACCTGGCTAAGCTAGAGAATGGCCTCATCAAGGAGCCCTGCGGGACCCCCGAGTACCTGGGCAAGCAGAGGAGGGGCAGGGGCAGGGTGGGAAACAGCCTTCAAGGAGTGGCTCTGGGTAGGGGGGAAGGAAGTCTCAAGGGAGTAGGTGTGAGTGGTACCAGGCCTAGCAGGCCTGGTAAAGACCAGCCAATTGGAACTGTATTTGCAGCCCCGGAGGTGGTAGGCCGGCAGCGGTACGGACGCCCTGTGGACTGCTGGGCCATAGGAGTCATCATGTACATCCTGTGAGTGGATGGGCGACCAGAGGCTTACAGCCAGGTGGCATGGGGGCCTGTGCCTGTGGCCTTCCTGGGTGACTTTGCCCTTTGGCCCTCATGCAGGCTTTCAGGGAACCCGCCTTTCTATGAGGAGGTAGAGGAAGATGACTACGAGAACCATGACAAGAATCTCTTCCGCAAGATCCTGGCTGGCGACTATGAATTCGACTCCCCATACTGGGATGACATCTCACAGGCGGGTGAGGAGGCGCCCAGCATCTGGGGACAGCGAAGGGTTGGTGTGGGGGACCTGTTCTCAGCCTCCTGTGCCGGATTCTGCTCCTACTCCCCAGCCCATCCACCACCTCTAGACAGTGAGATGGGGTGCCATGCCTAGCCTCTCCCTGGCTTTGTCCCCAGCCAAAGACCTGGTCACAAGGCTGATGGAGGTGGAGCAAGACCAGCGGATCACTGCGGAAGAGGCCATCTCCCATGAGTGGTGAGCAGGGCCCAAGGAAGATCAGCGGAGAGGCCAGGCCTCTGTCCTCCTCACACCTAGCAGGCCCCAACCAGAGGCCTTGGGTCAGGGTTAGGGAGCAGCCAGAGCCCAGATGGTCTGCCTGGTAATCTCTGGATCTTACAAGGAAAGGGCTGGGCAGAGCCTCCATTAAGGCCATGCTTCTGATCCAGACACACTTGCACCCTTTCCAGGATTTCTGGCAATGCTGCTTCTGATAAGAACATCAAGGATGGTGTCTGTGCCCAGATTGAAAAGAACTTTGCCAGGGCTAAGTGGAAGGTAAGGCTTGGATGGCTCTCTTTCCTGGAAGGATCCCAAGTGCTCCTTCTGGCACCCACAGTCTCTTGCCTGCACACACGCAGGCTTTTCTCCACCCACAGTGTAGCTGTAGCCACTATCTTAAGTGAGTGTGCCGAGCAGCCGGGTGCCTAGCCCTGGGGTGATCAGAGGCAGCCAAGGGTACCATGGGAAGAGCCTGGGCTTGGCCTTTGCCAAGGAATGGATGGATTCATCATCTGTAAGCCTAACTCTGACCTCTCTCACTGTCCTTTCAGAAAGCTGTCCGAGTGACAACTCTCATGAAACGGCTCCGGGCACCGGAGCAGTCTGGCACCGCCGCAGCCCCGTCCGCCCCAGCCACAGACACTGCCGCTCCTGGGGCTGCAGGTGGGGCCGCAGCTGCAAGTGCAGCTGCCCCAGCTCTTGGGGGCAGTGCCACCTCAGTCACGGCAGGTGATACTGCAAAGAGTGATAATGTAGTCCCTGCAGACCGTAGTGCCACCCCAGCCACAGATGGGAGCATCACCCCAGCCACCGATGGGAGTGTTACCCCAGCCACCGATGGGAGCGTTACCCCAGCCACTGATGGGAGTGTCACGCCAGCCACTGACAGGAGTGCTACTCCAGCCACTGATGGGAGAGCCACGCCAGCCGCGGAAGAGAGCACTGTGCCCACCAGCCAAAGCAGTGCCACCCCTGAGCCGGCTTTGGCCCAGCCGGACAGCATAGCCCCAGGGGGCGCAACAGGCCAGGCTCTACCCTCTAGTAAAGGGGACGAGGCTGCTGGCTCTGCTGGGTCTCAGAGAGAGGAGACCAGCTGAGTGGGCAGGCTGGTGGGGGACGGGGAAGGGCAGGAGGGTGGGAGAGTGGATGAGGGGCTTTTCACTGTATATAGAGTCACTGGCATGATGCCCTCACTCCCCCCAGCCCCTGCCTCTCAGCGTAGGGAGTGTCTGGGGGCCGCGGGAGAGCAGTCTCATCTCTCCTGTGTGTGTGTGTGTGAGTGGAGAGCAAGCCAGAGGCAGGACCGGCCCCAGCCCCTGCATGGATTCCTCGTAGCTTTACTGTCTTTTCTAGCTTCACCAGTTTTGTTTCTTGTGGGATGCTGCTCTAGGGATACTCAGGAGGTCCCTGCTCCCCTTCCTCTTTTGCCTCACAATCCCCCCAGGCAGGCCCTGCAGGTCCCATCCTCTCCCAGGCCCTAAACTTGGGTGGCCTTGCCCTGAGAGCTGGTCCTCCAGCGAGGCCCTGTCAGCGGTCTTAGGCTTCTACACATGGAGGTATGTGCCTGTGGTATGTGGGCTGCTTTAGAAGTGGACACAGGCTGGAACAGAGAATGCAGAAATCTAGGGCAGTATGCTTTAAGACAAGACTGGTTGTATGGTTGGGGGCATGCTTGGTAGTTGTGGGGGTCCTCAGAAGGGAAAAAGAATGAAGAGGGTAGAAGCTTCCATCTTTGTCCCTGGGAAGCCCCTCCCAAGACCCTTGTGCTATTTCCTGCCCTCCTGGGTCCTGCAGTGGGTTTCCCTGTGCCCTGAGTCCACGAGCCTGTATGGGGAAGGAGGAGCAATTTGGATGTGGCAATGAGCACTGGGAGAACAGAGTGCAGGCCCAATGCCTAGTGCACCAGCCTAGCTGGGTCCTTACCATGAGCCAAACAGGAAAGGCTGATATCCCCTGGCTCTTCCCATATGGCCACCTTCCGGAGCAGTTTACAGTCCACTCCATCCCAGGGGGCCTGCTGCCTGGCAGTGTCCCACAGTCTGATTTGGGGGTGTGCCCTTCATGGGCAGATTTTCTCTCTCCCACTTCAACAACAAAAGAGAGAGAGAGGAACCCCCTTTATGTCTGACCCACTTCCCCTTCCATCAGAGCTTAGAGAGAAGCCCAGGTGCCCCTGAGCCATGCTGAGTTCCTTTGCTGGGATGAGGAAGAGGAATAAGGCTCCCCAGTTTCCTGATGGAGGCTCCTGGCAGGTGCCCTTTGTCAGACCCCACCACAGCCTGGGCAGGCAGCCCCTAGTCCCAGCCCTCACTCGGCACTGGCGGCAGTCCTGCCCTTTTCCCTGCATGCCTGTGGGTCTGCTCTGGTGTGTGAAGATCGGTGGGCTAACTGCCTGCTGAACCTGGCAAATAAATGTCACCCTGCCAAAGCCTCTGGCCACCCTCTTGCCTTTGCTTCCTCTGTCTCACTGGGGAGGGGCCCCTGGAAGGCAGTGGGGAGGGGAGAGGCTGGAATCGGCCTGTGCTCAGTGCCACGTGGCTTGCTTGGGCTGAAAATGCAGATCACCCTCACCACAGTGCACTCCTTGATGGTGGTGATGGGTTCTTTTGGACTGTAGTGATCCATATGGATGATGCGTCCTGTGATGGACATGTGCCAAGGAATAACCTCTGGGCTGCTGTCCTGATAAGTCTGTTTAACAAGGAGTCCTTGTCTTAACCTAGGCATAGAACTAGAACCGACCAAAACCTGGTCACCAGAGAGAGACCTTGCCCATAGCCAAAGTGGGCTTCCCTGGGTTGGAGAGAGGGTGCAGGGTGGGCATTGCACAAAGGTTCTATGCAGCTCTCTGTATAGAACCCTTCTTCCTGGGAACACCACCTGTGCTTTCCACATAGGCCCAAAGGATTCACTCTGAGTCTACTCCAGGTGGAATAAACCAGCTCTATATTATGGGGTTCTGCATAAGCTTTCTTCTGGGGAGAGGGGCATGCCACTGCTAAAAATAGTTGAGTGACAACTCAGGAAGACTTGTTTCAGCCCCTACCAGCCCAGGTGAACTCACTTTCTCAGGGAAGACCCAAAGATAACTTCTGTGGTGTGGGAGTAAGAAAAAAAGGGTTTGTTAGTCACTGGGCTATGAGACATCTAGGCCTCCAAAATTTCAACCCCACTACAGTTCAGAGGCATAACTGATCCTCCTGGGAGGTAAGAGCTTAACCATGCCGCCTCCAAACTTGGTCGTCTGTCGTGCCTTGCTTGGATAAAGCCAGAGTGAGCTCAGGATGTCCTGAGGGTTTAGGACCTGTGTCCATCTTTCCAAGATGACTCAATAACCGAGGGCTGGGAGGGTGGTCTGTAGGAACTGGGCTTCCAGCGTACGGTCCACCACTGTCCAAGCGCAGGGGACTCGTTCTCCATCGGGGTCATCGTCCCTTTCCCCTACGGCTCCGGTCTTGATTCTCCCGAGGTTCAGAGAATGCTGCCCAGAGAGAACAGGGCCGAGGAGCCGGTACCGCGCTGGCAAGCCTCGCATGCGTTCTGGTTTGGCCCACAAAGCCTCCTGGCCAGCCGTGTAGCTGCTCCCGCTCCGGATCCTGCGGGGAGCTCTTGCGTGGCTGGTTATCTTCCCCACCACCTTCTGAGCTATACCTCCGAGTGGTTCCGGCTCGCGCTCCACCCCGTAATTTTAATTGGCCGCAGGGCCGTTAAGCCCCGCCCCTGAGGGTTAGTCCAATCCGAATTCAACCTTCAGGTTCTACCTCCACGTTTCGTGTAGCCACTTCCGGTCCTACCCCGGAAGTCCAGTTGTAGAGCCAAGTTTGAAGACTGAAGCGCGGGGGTGCGGCCAAGAAGCTGGATCCTTCGCAGTTTCCTTGGCTGCCTGGGCCCTCTGAGTCCAGTGATTATGCCCATCCGTGCACTATGCACCATCTGCTCCGACTTCTTCGACCACTCGCGCGACGTGGCCGCCATCCACTGCGGCCACACCTTCCACCTGCAGTGGTGAGTGACCACTGTTTCGGGGCTGGGCGCTCACTCCTTTACTACTACGGGACTGTGGGGTGTCGGGCCTCTGGGCTGCCAGTCCCCGGATCCCAGGCGGGTGATGAGGATGGTACTAGACGGGGCCCCACAGGAGGTTTCCGACCTGGGCAGAGGAGGGTCAGGGCAGGCTTTCCGCAGGAGGTGACAGCTAAACTGAGTCCAGAGGGACAGAGTTAGTTCAGTGAAGATA
The DNA here is from genome assembly GCA_007922815.1 of Macrotus californicus. Lineage (NCBI taxonomy): Eukaryota > Metazoa > Chordata > Mammalia > Chiroptera > Phyllostomidae > Macrotus > Macrotus californicus. The sequence goes on from VMDR010003302.1 coordinate 54,360, forward strand.
GGAGTTCACGATCGGCTTGCGAAGAGAGATGTCTTCAAAACTATTAGCCCGGGCGGAGGTGGGCTTTCACCAAATTGACCAGCCCTTTTGTTTCTTCGAGGTAGAAACCTGGTAGGCCTCTGGCTACCCGATTTGTTGGGGTTTGCTTGATGGTTTGGAATGCTTCTCTCCAGAGTCATCTCTTTGGTCAGACACCGCAAGCAAAACTCAGTTAACATCTAAGGACAAGGAGGTGCTCCCTGATCAAGCCGGGCTGCTAGCCCTATGGGACCATTCTATTGAGTACAGATGGTGGGCAGAGATTCCTCTAGTAGCTGCGGATGGGCTGGTGCAGAGCCCCTTTGCTCCTTTATTTGTTGTGGTAAAATATGCGTAGCAAACTTTACCATTATTTTCTCTTCTTTTTTTGGCTATATATTTTTTTATTGTAGTAAAAGTATATAACATACAGCTTGCCGTTTTAACCATTTTTTGGACTGTTACAAAGTATTTAACAAAGGAACTTCAATGTGAAAAAGTACACAACCCTGTTTTAAAATAGGCCCTTTGGAGAGGGGAGAGCACAGCCACGGTTCATACTCTGTCTAAGGCTTCGGACGTGGTGGTGCTTCCTCCTTTTGCCTCCATCGCGATATTGTTCTGTTGCCCACTGGTTGTCATCTGTCTACATGTTCTCTGTCACGGGACTCATAAAGGAATCAGATTCCTGCAGTATTCCTTCCACATGTCTGCCACCATCTAATTTCAATGATAACTTTTTGTCTGTAGTTTTTTCTTTAATTTGGGAGGGTGAGCTTTGTGCACGGGGTTGACTTGGTGAGCTCAAAGCTGCCTTCCGCTGTAACCATTTTTAAGTGTACAGATCAGTGGCGTTAAGTACGTTAACAGCTTTGTGTAGCTGTTACCACTGTCTATTTCCAGAACTTTTCCATCATTCCAGACAAAGAACACTGTGCCCGTTCAGCAATAGCCCTCCATCCCCCTTCCTCAGAACCCCGGGAAGCCTCTATTTTACCTTCTGTCTTAATTGAATTTTCCTATTCTAGGTACCTCATAAAAATGGAATCATACAATAGGTGTTTTTTTGAGTTTGGCATAGTGTTCTCTAGGTTAATTCATCTTGTAGCATGTATGAGAATTTTATTCCTTTTTTTTAAAGAGCATTTTTTAATTTAAAAAAAATTGATTTGAGAGAGAAAGAAAGCCATCGACTTGTTGTTCCACCTATTTATGTAGTTATTGGTTGATTCCTGTATAAGGCGTGACCTGGGATCGAAGCCACAACCTTGGTATCCGGAAACTCTAATCACCCGACCTATCCAGCCAGGGTGAGAATTCCATTCCCTTTTATGATTAAATAGTGTTCTGTTGTATGGAAATGCCACATTTTGTTTATCCCTTTATCGTTAATGGACCTTGGTTTGTTTCCATGTTTTGGCTATGATGAATTATGCTACTATAAATATTGATATACAAGTATATGTTCGAGTCCCTGCTTTCATTTCTTTTTAAAAAATATTTTATTCATTTTATTTTTAGAGAGAGGGAGAGGGAGGGAGGGAAAGAGAAAGGGAAGCAACGATTGGACTAAACCCTGGCATGTGCTGTGGGGATTAAACTGACGACCTTTCACATTGGGGGGCAGTGCCTGACCAACTGAGCCATCTTGGCCAGCTTTCATTTCTTTTGAGTTATACCCAGCGGTAGAATTCCTGGATCATATGGTGATTCTATGTTTAATGTTTTTGAGAAACTGTCTTACTGTTGTTTTTCGCACTGACTGCACTAGGTTTCCTATTTCTCCACATCCTTGTCAACGATGGTTATTTTCTATTTTTGTTTTGTTTTTATAATAGCCATCTTGACGGGTGTCTTCTTTTTTAATGTGTGTGTTTACAGCTATCAGTTTCCCTCTTAGCACTGTTTTTGCTGTATTTCATAAGTTTTGGTATATTGTGTTTTCATTCATTCAAGGTATTTTCTAATTGCCCATGTAATTTCTTGTTTTCCCATTGGTTGTTTAAGAGTGTGTTGTTTAATTTCCTTGTATTTGTGAATTGTTCATTTTTCTTCTGTTACTGATTTTTAGTTTCACTCCATTGTGATCAGAAAAGATACTTTGTATGATTTCGGTCTTTTAAAACTTATTAAGACTTATTTTGTGGCCCAACATATGGTCTATCCTGGAGACTGTTCCATGTGCACTTGAGAAAAATGTGTGTTCGGCTATTATTGGGTGGAGTATATGTCTGTTAGATCTAGTTGCTTTATTTCATTTTTGAAGTTCTCTGTTTCTGATTGTTTTGTCCATTATTGAAAGTGTAGGGTATTGACATCCTCAATTTTTGTTGTAGAACTATCCCTTCGATTATCCCTGTGTTCTCCCTTCGATTCTCTCCAATTTTTTTTTCATATGTGTTTGGGCTCTGTTGTTAGGTGCATGTGTATTTCTAATTGTTATTGCTTCTTGGATCGAAACTTTTATCAATATATAAAGTCCTTCTTTGTCTCTTGTAACCTTTTCTTTTTTCTTCTTCTTCCTTAAAATCTATTTTGTCTGACAATTAAGTAGGCACCTGAGCTCTCTTTGTCAATATTTTTCTTATCCCAGTTGGGATTCATTAACTTTCTTCAATTTGTGGAGTGATTTCTTTAATTAATTTTGGAAAATTATCAGCAACGATCTCTTCATGTATTGCCTCTGTTCCATTATGTCTTCTGTACTAGTTTCTCTTTCTGCTCTAACCAGTTACCACTGACTGAGTGACCTACAACAACACAAATATGTTATCTTATAGTTCCAGACATCAGAATTCCAAAACGGGTTGTACTGGGTTAAACTCAAGGTTTGTAGGTGGGGCTGCCCTCGGCTCATGGCCCCTCTCCATCTGCAAAGCCCGCAGTGCTACCTCTTCACATCTCTGTATGGCTCTGACACCTCTGCCGCACTTGTAAGTATCCTTGTGACCACATGGGGCACACTTGGATGGGTAACGCCCCACCCAAAGACCCTTAATAAACCACACCTGCAAATCCCTCTTGTCACATAAGGTAAGGTATTCCCAGGTTTTAGAAATTAGGGTGTAGACTTCTTGGGGAGGACATTATTCTCCCTGACACTCTTTGTGAAACTCCTAATTATGTGTGTGCTAGACAGTCTCACAGTATCTTCTGTGTCGCTTACATCTCTTTAATTCTCAGTGTTTCCTCTGACCTGTTGTTCAGGTTACTAACGCTTCCACTGCGTCTAAACTGCTATTAGACTCATCCACTGAATTCCTAGCTTTGGCGATTTTTTCAGTTTTAGCATTTCTGTCTGGTCACCTTTTATTTTCTGATTCTCTACCGATATTTTCAGTCTTGGGTTTGATTTATTTAGCACAGTGTGTCGTGGCCTGTGTCTGACAATTCCAGTATCTGACATCTTTGTGGGGGTGTTTTCATTGGCACTTCTAGCGCTTTTTTCCTTGTGTGGCTGTTTACTTAAAAAAAAAACAATTTTATTGAAATATGACATAGTACTTAAAAGTACACATATAGTAAAGGTATGGCTTGCACAATTTTCACAAACTGAAGGAGACAGGGAAGAAGGCATCAGCACTCCAGTTACCCCCTCACTGCCTCTCCTGCACACATAAGGATGCCTGCTGTCCTGACTTCCAACAGCATAGATGAGTTTTGCCTACTGTTTTACTTTATGTAAATGAAATCGTACACGGTATACCTTTCTTTGGTATCTGGCTTGCTCTTCCTCCATGTTATGTTTATGTGATTCATTTATAAGATTCTTCTTAGTTGTAGATTCATTCATTCTCATTGCTGTGTAATGTTCTATTGTGTATGGTTAGCTTTGATTATGTGTTGTATGTAGTATCTGAAAAGTTATTTATGGAAAAGAGGCCTCAGACGATGGTATCATCTCCCAGAAAGTGCTGTTTCTCCCTTGTCCCTGGGCGTGGGAGAGTCCACTAGTAGGCGACAACTTTAAAGTTTAAGGCTTGAGGTTTTGTTGGACCAGCCAGGTAGATGATGCAAAGCTGGCCTGTGTTTTGCTTTTACTGCTTCTTGCTTTTACTTCTAGTTTTCCCTTCCTTTGAAAATATAGCCTTCTGGAGTCCCAGCTAAAGAGGGGGTGTTATTAGGATCCCCATGTCTAAGGGATTCTGGGTTTTGACTGTCACTTCCTGTCAAAGCCTAGAAGGTTCACAAGAGAGCAGTTCAGCGGTAGGGAGGGCCAAGCCAGCAAGGCCAGAAAAAGGGCCAAGTGGTGGGAGCGCTTGTACCAGCAGCCCTCGTGGATGTGCTGTCACTGCCCGTGGGCTGCCCCCGTGTGGGCAGGCACTGGTCGAGGAGGGGCAGGCCAGGCCCTCTCGAGGTTGGGGTGCCTACCTGCCCTGTATGTCTCCAGCGAAGCCATGGCTCACCAGTCTTTTTCTGTGTCTCGTTGCAGCCTAATCCAGTGGTTCGACACAGCACCCAGTCGGACCTGCCCGCAGTGCCGAATCCAGGTGAGGGTGGTGGGGTGGAAACGCCTCAGCTTAAGACATCTTCTTGCCAGTTAGTGGGAATGAGGAAAGGTCTCTGAGGCTGATACCTTCCTTTGACCCTTTTGGACCCTCTTGGTTTGAGGCTGGTTGAACCTCACTTGTGCTTTTGAGCAGCTTGGCAGGCCTGCTTATGCCCATGGGTAGCTGGCAGATGCACTCAGTGCCTGGGTCATTCTCTCCCTGGGCAGATTTGGCCCCCTTCCCTGCCTTTCCCCATTTTCTCAATCCCCACTACCTAGGGTTGGGGAGTCTTCTGAGTGGTCAGCATCTGGGTCTGCAGAGACATGGCTTCAGTAACCACCAGCCAAGAGTGGCACCAGCTTGGAGCACCGACAGGGTTACAGAGGTTGTCTGCCTCCTAGGAACGCGGAGTGAAAGGTCGGGCCCGAGGACAGGCCTGGCTGTGTGTTAGGCTGCATGCACCCCCGCCCAGGACCCAGCCATGCACTTACGCTCTTTCTTGTCCCCTCTGCAGGTTGGCAAGAAAACCATTATCAGTAAGCTCTTCTTCGACCTTGCCCAGGAGGAGGAGGGTGCCCTCGACGCCGAGTTCTTGAAGGTGCCGAGAATTTATCTCTCACGCTCCTGAACCCCCAGCCCCCTGAGAATGTTATCTCATGGTCCTGAACCCCCAGCCCCCCGAGAGTTTATCTCACACTCCCGAACCCCCAGCCCCCCGAGGGCTCCTCCTGCCCCCACCCAGGGAGGGCACCCAGAGCAGGAGGTGGGTTTCCGGAGGGGAGCCTGCAGAGAGCTCAAGGGAGAGGCAAGGAGAGCAGAGAACAAGGGAATTTGAGACCGTCATTGGAGACATGCCCTGTGAGCCATCCCTTTGAGACTTCAAAGCAATTCCGATCCGGGGTCGGAGTGCCTCTCTCAAAGCCCCCTCAGCTCACCAAGGCTCTGTGACCGTCCTCTGCGGTCCACTTTGCTGCCTGGACAGTTAGGAACAGCTTAGTGAACTCTTCTAGTCCTTAGCCAAGGAAGGTATGTGGACCCTTTGTTCACAAACCTGGCTATGTCTCAAAACTATCCAGGGCTCGGCATACACCAGGTGCCCATGTCTTTCCCAGGCCAGGAATGGGGGGCAGAGCCCCTGGAAACATATGCAGCCAGGGTAGACCCACACTGCAGGCGAAGATGGGTGCATTCCCTCCTACACTCCTACTGCTTTTCCTCCAAGTCTGAGATGTAGCTTCCTTTGTGCACAAGGGGCTGGATGGGCAGAAACCTCTAAAGGAAGTGGGACTGGGGTTCTCAAGTGAACCTGGACTCTGAGGGTTAATTTGCTGGGCATCTGTCAGATCAGGGCTCATTTGGCCCTGGCCCCAGGGTGCCATGATGTCCTTGAAACCTCACTGCTTCAGGAACATGGAGCTTTTGTGCTTAAAGCCGGCATGTTCATCGTCATGGTAACTGCTCCCAGTTTTATGCCGTGTTCTCCCTGTGATACGGGCAACAAAGGCAGCTCCATTTCTTCCTGGTTTTCAAAGCCAGATCTGGGAGACAGGGAGGCAAGGGCTTAGAACGCATCCTGCTTGCGTGTGGTAGGAGCCAGGGGCCCAGGAGTAGTTTTTCTTCTCAGGCAGCCCTTGCACATCCTTCTCAATCCACCACTTCCACCTCGAGATGCTGAGCCTACGTTGACCAGCCCAGCCACTGAAAGCACCTGCCCCAGAGTGCTGAGGGGAGAGTTTGGCCACATGGGACTTATCCCCCTCCTGGATCACATGTGAAGTTCTGAGTCTTGTGTCGACTGAGGAAGGGTGATCTGGAGGAGGGTTTGTCTGGATGCCATCCAGCTACCCACATGGACCCTTGGCCAAGCCATTTGCTTCTACAGAGCCTGGTTTTTCTGCTTATGGACTAGGCCCCTCTCTTGCCCACAGGGATGTTGAATCCTCTGGACTCCTGAATGGGATAAGGGCTCAGTTCCGCCCCAGCCTCTCGGTGGTTCCGCACTAGTACTCCACAGTGGACACACAGGCTTGGGAGGCTCACACAGCCTGGTTAGAACCTAGCACGTGCGAGGTTTCACCCAGGGGCCCAAAGTTGTCCCGGCTCACCGACCATATTCGATTCTGGGGCTGGAAGATCTGTGGTACACAGAGCCAGCTTAGAGCTTGGAAGAAAGATAGGCTGAAGCAGCAGGACCCCAGGGTGAAGGGAGGGAGCGGTAGTCCAAGGTCCTTGGCCATGCCCACTCTGTGTCCCCGCTGAGTGCAGCTGGTGCCCAGAGAAGGTGTGGGCTGGCCCAGGGCCGGGGAAGCAATGGAAGCCGCTGTCAGGAGACTGAGTGCACAGGCCCAGCTTCACGTATCTTACCTCCGTTCTGCCTCTTTCTCTGTCTTGGGGTCTTGTCTCTGAGATTATTCCCCACCCCCATCTTGCCTAGCTTTTAAAAAGGCACAGATTTGAAACAAGGCCTATCTCTGCATTGTTGGCTTAGCTTGGCCTTAGGGTACAGCAGAGAGCGACAGGCTTCATCCTGCCCTCCTGGGGCTGCCCACAGCCCATGGGAGGCCATGGGGAGGCCACCTGTGGTGTCCTGCTTCTGCTTATGGTGGATGTTGCCTTACAGAATGAACTGGATAACATCAGGGCCCAGCTTTCCCAGAAAGGTGAGTTAGCAAGGGACAAGGGGCTGAGGGCAGCTTCGAACTTGGGAGCTGGTGGGAGTGGCCCTGGGAGAAAAGCCTCCGGCCCGCTGGTGGGGCCCGAGCCTCGCCCTGCTATGTGCCCAAGCATCTTGCCAGCTCTTGTGACTGAAAAGGAGAGGAAGGGGAGGTGACTGAAGCCATCTACCTTGCCCAGGACTCAGGCTGGGAGGGGCTACCTGACACACCAGAGTGTGTGTAGGAGAGGTTTCAGCCCTAGGGTTTGGCAAGGACCTGCATGACCTCTGACCTCTGAGATGATGAAGTAACTAGACCTGTGGGGGTGGGGAGCGGTGGGGTCTTCACTCAGGTAGACCCAAGCTGTAGAAAGAGGGTCTCGTCCTGTGAATGAGACTCTAGCTCGGCTTCCCTGCTTTGGGGCATGCCAGAGAGAGAGCCCGCCACCGAATTTTCTGGCCTGGGACTTGTTCTCACCTGTCCCTGGGGTGGGGTCCTAGAGCCCAGAAGCCCAGGTTCTCATGCTGATAGGTGGATGGGTCTGTCCCTATTCTACTTCCCCCTTCTCCCCCACCTCCCGCTCCAGAGAGGGAGAAACGGGACAGCCAGGACATCATCGATACTCTGCGGGCCACACTGGAAGAACGCAACGCCACTGTGGAATCTCTGCAGAGGGCCTTAGACGAGGCTGAAATGCTATGCACCACCCTCAAGGTGGGTCCCCAGGTCCTGTGGGCACAGCTGATGGGAGACGTAGCTCCAACCCTGAGCTCACCATGCTAGGCTCACCTGGTTCTGCCTCGGGTGGCAGCTCGGTGTGTGCAGTTGTAAAACGGAGGCAAATCCCCTGGTCTGCAGCCCCCCCCAAATTGTACCCATCCAGTTTATAAGAAAAAGGCCACAATGACCACACTTACAAATTTTGTCCCAAGTAGTTTGGAGAGGTGAGGGCTTCCCTGCACTTCATGGAGGGGCTGCTCAGCCATGACCTTGGTGAGGCTGGGCCATGCTTCCAGAGTGGTTTGTACTCCACTGACAAAGCCAGCCTGGAGGAACTGCCATCCGCACTCTAGTCCTTGGTTGGGCTGCTCTCTGGAGCCAGATCACACAGCACCCCAGGGAGGAGCAGAGGCCTTTGAAGTTGGCTGTGCCGAGCTGACCGGGCAGATCAAAGCCTGCAGAGCCAGCCGTTCTAGATCCAGATGAATTTTCTATCAGCCTGGGTTGGTGAGCCTCTTGCTCTCCAAGGGGCATGAGGCGATTGATCTGAACCCACAATTGGTATTCTGGCCTTGTAGCTGGGAGCGGTCGTTGCAGGATGCCATTTGAAAGGGGAAAGGAGGCATCCTTGTGAACGGACTGGGCCCCAGGGCGTTCATTGTCCATGTTCCCGCTTGGTGGCTGGCCTGGATCACGTGGCCTGGCCAGTGGAGGGGAAGGAGCAACCAGCACCTGGCTGCAGAGCAGGCGTCTCTGATGGCGTTCCTAGAGGTGGAGTGGTCTTGTGCTGAGGGCAGCCTGGCCAGCTGCCCCGGCTCAGCCCTGCTGTCCTGGCCACTGTCTGAGTCTAGATGGTGGAGAGTGAGGCCTGGCTTTGTGCTTTGGATTTCTTCAGCCCTCTGTACATCATGTACCGTGAGGCCAGGGCACAGGAGTGTGGCAGCCCACAAGGGGCCTGCAGGTGCTGGCAGTGGGCTGCACCTATGGTAAGACATGTCTCAGCGGGGTGCAAGCAAGGAGATGAGGAAGCTGCTGGCCTAGGGCCTCTTAGCGGAAAAAACAAGCTAGAGTGGGGCCCAGGAGCTTTTCCCCCTGAGGGTTGGGATGCGTGGTTCTCAGCATCTGCAAAAGCAGAAAGTCCTAGGGTGGAGCCACCCTCCTAGCAATAGGTATGTGTGGGTGTGTTTGCTCTTCAGAAGCAGATGAAGTTCTTGGAGCAGCAGCAGGATGAGACCAGACAAGCACGGGAGGAGGCCCGCCGGCTCAGGGGCAAGATGCAGACCATGGAGCGGTGAGCTTGGAGCCGGGGCCAGCCCTGTGCCTTGCTCCCGGGGCCCCCAGATAGCACAGCTCACAGGACTGCAGTGGGAGTTGAGTCACCTCTGTGGCTCTAATCTCCATGGGCCGCGGGGGACTCAGGCCAGCTAGGTCTCTGGGCACCAGTTGCCTGTGGCCACACGATCTGGCAAGTCTTTTGCTCCAAGAACCGTTCTCCGGGGACTCCTGACCTTGAGGACCTCTGTCAGACCCCCTCTTCCCCAGCAGCACCCCTGCAGCTGTGCTCTGCTCTACTGTGGGGCCTTTGGGCAGACCTGCCTGCTAAAGCATCCTAGCAGGCCAGGCTGTCACCATAGCAACAGTAGCAAAGGGAGGTAGAGCTGCGCTGGGTACCTACCCATCAGCCTCCGGATTTCAAATGCCGTGGGCTGGGTGTTTTTCAGGATCGAGCACCTACTCAAGAGCCAGCGGCCTGAAGTGGAGGAGATGATCCGAGACATGGGTGTGGGCCAGTCAGCGGTGGAGCAGCTGGCTGTGTACTGCGTGTCCCTCAAGAAGTGTGTGCTCTGGCCCCTCTGTCCAAGCCCAGAAGCCGAGCCATGGCACCCCAGCCATGCCTCTCCACCTGCTGCCCCTCTCTTGCAAGGCAGAGCAGGCGGAGTTAAGGGGCAAGCTCTGGAGCCATGCTGCCTCAGTCTGAACCCTGACCCTACCTCTCACCATGTGGCCGGAGCCAGTTTTTTAGCCTCTGTGACCCTCACTTACTGAGTGGAGATAGTAATGACTAGCCTCTTAGGGTTATTGAGAGAACTGAGTGATTATAACGTTATTCTAAGGAGGTCGGCACAGCTCTGTGAGCTGTCAGCCCTGTCGTGATTTCTGCAGCCTGTTTCCCATCAGCACTGTTACTGACCTTGCCTGCTCATGTCAGAAACTTCGCTCAGATTCCCCAGTTTTGTGGGTAGGAGGTTGGGGAAACAGCCACTTAGCTGACAGGCACTGAGGATCCCAGATGCCTCCTGTGGGGGCCAGGTGGTATTGGGGGCCTTCTGAGTGAGGCCGGGGCTTCCTGCACACCTCAGACCACCAGCACTTGCAGGACAGGCAGAGCATGACTCTCCCTGCACTGGGTACGGGACCCTCCTCAGAGCCAGCCTGCTGAGCTCAGGCGTCAGAGTAGGGAAGAGAGCAGGGGAGGGTTTGGGCTGGCTTTGTGTTTGGCTGGTGCTCAGTCTGACCAGCGGGTGTCTCGTTCTGACCTCTCTTTCTCCGGCCCCTGTGTAGAGAGTACGAGAATCTAAAAGAGGCCCGGAAGGCCTCCGGGGAGCTCGCAGACAAGCTGAAGAAGGACTTGTTTTCTTCTAAAAGCAAGGTACCTTGGTGGGGAGCAGAGGGCGAGGGGAGGGGTGGCCGTTCCTTTCCCACACTCACTGTGCCCACATCTCCTGAGCAAGGCCATGGGGCCTGGTGGTGCAGCCGGTTCTGTGGAGCTGTCGGATGACTCACCGAGATGGGTTACTGGCCTTCACTGGCATTGGCTCTGGCCATGTGGCTTGTCCATTTAGGTGGCAGGTCATGCAGGTACTCTCCTAACACATGCTCTCCTCTGCTCTTCCTGGCTCCTGGGCACCTCTCAGCTGGCAGGAGAGCACGGGTCCCAAATGCGACAGTTGCAGATGTCCGCTCTTACACCAGGCCCGGAGTAGGAGGGCTCTTCTAACCTGGCTCGGTCAGCCCCGCAGCTCTTATTTCTGGGCCTGTGTGTCCAGGGGCTGCAGGGTGTAAGAAACAGCCCTTGCTCCTGGGTAGTTGCATAAGGACATTGCTGGACCACAGCCCAACCCCTGGAGCTGGGGTCTCCCTCATGTGTCCTCATAATCGTCTGGACCCTAAGTCTACCATGAGCATGCGCTGGGTAGCAGCCGCTGGGGGTGGGGCACACGGCCACCCCCGTGGTTCATCCTTTACTCCCTACACTTCTGTAGTTGCAAACAGTCTACTCGGAACTGGACCAGACCAAGTCGGAGCTGAGGTCGGCCCAGAAGGATTTACAGAGTGCAGACAAAGAAATCGCGGTGAGGGTCACCCCCGGCCAAAGAGGAGTGAGGGGTGGTTTGTGTGCCCTCCAAGAGTAGCGCTGGGCTAGCTGTACCTGGAACCTGTGTACCAGTCGGCCCTGGTGGTTCTGGGCTCCGTGCATCCTCCTGGGGCAGGGTGGGTCAGGACCTTGACTCTGGTCTGGAGCCTGGGCAGACAGCATTGCGGGTCTTCCCTCAAAGTCTATCCTGTACCTACAGCTCCAAGGTCAGCAGAGGAAGGGCTTTGCCTCCACTGCCCAGCAGTGGGCTTCAGGCCTTGTTCTGTTCCCAGAGGCCTCCCATTTGTGCATTGTTCACGTCCTCGGCAGTCTGTCTGCACTTGATGCCTCAGCCTTTCTTCCGCACTTTTCTCTTTCCTTCCCCAAGAGCCTGAAGAAAAAGCTAACGATGCTGCAGGAGACCCTGGACCTGCCGCCAGCGGCCAGCGAGACCGTGAACCGCCTGGTTTTAGAGAGGTTGGTTGGCCCTCTGGGGTGGAGTGGGGCCTCACGCTGGGAGAGCTCCTTGGGAAGGGTCTTCAGTCCCCCTGGCTATGGTGGGGTGGGTGGTCCATGTGAGCGTGAAGGCTGTGGTCCTACCGCACTGGGAGACAGCAAAGATTTAGCTGGAAAGCAGCTTTGAGGCAAGCTCTGGGCTCTGACGAGGAAAGGCCAGGGTGGGCCGGAGAGGGATGGTCAGAGAAGGGGAAGCACCATTGACTGTCTCTGGGCAGCCCACCAGATGCATCTGTCAGCCCCAGGTTCTGAAACAAACAGGAAACTGTTCTCCAAAAGAATTCCCCTCTGGTCTGGGGAATGTGTGCATGGGAGCTGCCAGCAGAGGGAGCCAAGAGGCAGAGGGATGCAGGTCCCTGCCCGGCGGGCACCCACCCCTGCCTGCTCCTGAGTGTTCCATCCTCAGGGCAGTCTCTAACCTGGCTGCCCATCTGAGGGCCCAGACAGAGACCACAGCACCCGGTGACCCAGCCAGCGTTTTACTGAGCCACTCTCAGTGTCCTTTGGGAAGTCATTGTGTGCCTTCTTCCCTGCGTCCAGTCAGCTACTAGAGCCAGCCCATCTAACTTCTGGGGCCTCCTGCCCCTTTCCCTTGCTACCACCTCCCTGTACGGCTTGTGGCCTGTCCTCTCACTCATTGTATGTGGGCCCTGCTGCTCTCTCCCAGAATTTCGGAGTCTGTGGGTACTGCTGGTGGTTGCCCATGCCATTTGTTGCAGCAGGATTATCCTTCACTCCCATCATTTTAGAGTGGCCTCAGGAGGTGACTGGCACTCCCAACTATAGCGAAGGTATTTGGAAGACATCAAGGGCCCCAAGGGCCCCTGACAACCAGGCTGAAGGGAGTCGGGGGAGGCCTTTGCTTAGGAAAGGCCTGCCAGGTGCCATGAGTTTATAGAGGAGACACTGACTGTCCCCATGCCACGCAGGTGATGGCTCTGCCCAGGGCCTTTGTTCTGTGTTGGAATGGTGGAATGTCTTCCTCCGCCTCCTGAGGACTCCAGCACGAAGCCTCATTCATAGGCCATGGGGTGGGTGTCCCAGAGGTGACGATATCAGCCAGGAGGGCCTCAAGCCAGCACCTCAGCCAGTGAGGGAAGGCTCTCCCTCCTTGTTGGGCAGACAGAAGGTGGGATGGAAGGAAAGACCCTTGGCAGGAAGGGAAACAGAGTTCGAGCTTCATGAAAGAAGGGTGTCCTGGCAACGGTCTGAGGGACCAACAACTGTGTCCACATGAACCAGATGTGGGTGTGGGGCACTGAGTGGGGGGGCACTGTGAGAACTTTCTGGGCCTTGAGTTTAGAGCTGTGGTTGGCCAGGAGGTACAAGTGAAGAAGACTGCCTTGGCTTGAGCCAAAGCTGGGCACGTACTATGGGCACCACTGGGCAGGGTGTGAGGGGATGGCAACAGGAAGCCCCACCGTGAGACACCTGGAGGGCAAGAAGGCTGCCCCAGCCAGACCCTGCCTACCTCGTGACGCACCTCTTCTAAACCGGGGCTGGACGTGCCAGGGTTGGTTACTTGTGGCAGGGTTACAGGTACTACAAAAGGTTGGCATGAGTGGTTCTGGCTGCTGCTTTATGGTGTAGTCCCCAGGGAGGGAAACAAAGCAACCGGCATGGAGTTGGTTTGAGGTGGGTTCATGCAGGCAAGGAAGGGGGAGAGCTTCCGAGGCTTGGCCAGGGAAAGGAAGTGATGGTTCAAACCTTCTCACATGCTTACCCACCCAAAGCAGTGCAGGTAGTTCCCTTTGCTCTGACCGGCACACCTCGGTGGGCTCCCGGCCAGGGTCTAGTACCCCCACGTCGCAGCCCTCTGTCCCGAGCAGTGCGAGTAGGGCTTTGGGCAGCCCTGGGTCGTTCCTGGGGGAAGAGAAGAGAAGGGCCCCTGCCACTCCCCAAAGTTCTCCTCTGACCACAGGAGCTGGGGAGCTCCACCAGGCCTGAATGGGTAGAGAAATCCTATTGGCTGCAATTTTCTAATAGAATACACACCCCATCATCAAAGTAAAAAACACACTCATGGCTGAGAATTTGGAAAATAAGGACTTACTGCAGTATGCGTCCTGGCAGCCCTTTTCCTATCTGTGGCGTGGGGGTGGGGCGGGGGAAGGGGTGTGTGCATCAAATCACGTGTGTACACCGTACGTATAGTTTTCCAAAATCATGACAAGGTGTATCAACACCTGAGTGTGTACGCTCACTGGTGTCAAGTGCACTCGCAGCTCTGTGCTGCCGTTGTCACCGCCCGTCGCCAGAATTCTTTGTATCTGGAAAAACTGAAGCCCCGTGCCCAGTAAACGCTAACTCCCCGTTTCTCCGCTGCTGGCGGCCGGCCGTGCGCTTCCCCTCTCTGTGACTTTGACTGTTCTAAAGGCCTCATCTAAGTGCGTCATTTGGCATTTGTCTTTCTGTGACTGGCTTAATCCACTTAATGTCCCCAAAGTCCACCCATGTCGTAGCATATTACAGAATTTCCTTTTTCAAAAAGAGAAAAAGCTGAAAGATACTCTGTTGTGTGTGTGCACCACATCTTGCTTATCTGTTCGTCGGTGGGTGGACAGCTGGGGTGCCCCCGTGTTTTGGCAGTTGTGAGGAATACCGCTGTGAACATGGGTGTACAAATGTCTCTTTGAGACCCTGCTTCCAGTTCCGTGGGACACGTACTCAACAGTGGAATGGCTGGGTCACAGGACCTTCTATTTTTGACTTTTGTGGAGCTGCCTTTCTGTTCTTCACAGCGGCTGTGCTGCTCTGCGCCCCCACCGACGGCGCACACGCGCCCCAGCGCTCCACACCCTCACCGACAGCTGTGGCTTTGTTTGGGGTGTTTTCATAGTAGTGTCCTGACGAGTGTGAGGTGGCCCCTCGTGGTAGTTTTTATTTTCCCTTCCCTAATGACGAGTGATACTGAGTGTCTTTTTATGGGCCCATTGACCATTTGTAAGTCTTCTTGGGAGCAATGTCTATTTGAGACATTTGCCCGTTTTTGAATCAGGTTGTCTGTTTTCTCATTGTTGAATCTCAGTTCTCTACAGATTTAAATTTTTTGTCAGGGATAAGATTTGCAAATATTTTCTCCCATTCTTCAGATTGCCTTTTTACTCTGTGATAGTATCTTGAGATGCAAAATTTTAAATTTTTTATGAAGTATAAATTGCTTTTTCTTTTGTTGCCTATAGAGTTTCACGTTGCTTTTCAAATTTAGCATATGGGCATTTTCCCATATTATTAACTTTACTCTTTGAAAACCCTACTTTAAAAAAAATTAAAAAAAAAATCTTCAGCCGAGGATGTTTATTGATTTTAGAGAGAGAGGGAGAGAGAAACATCAGTGTGATCCGTCATTGCCTCCACTATGGGCCCCGGCTGGGGACCAAACCCGCAACCTGGGTGTGTGCTCTGACTGGGAATCTAACCCGCACCGTTTTGGTGCACGGGACGACGCTCTAACCGACTGTGCCACCCAGCCAGGGCTGGAGACCCTACTTTAATGTCTGTCATATTCAAGCTACAAAAGTGCCAGCCCCCGAGGGAAGTCATTTTGACGGTTTCTAATATTGTGCCTTTTGCCATAAATAGTCCTGGAGGGGACATCCATTTACATCAGTCTGTGGTCCCAGCTCTGGCCCCCTTGCACTCCATTCTGAGAAATGAGGTTTCGTGATCAGAAGGCAGCAGTAGCCTCCATACAGGGGGTTTTGTGTGGGGTTTTGCTTGCTTCCTTTCTCATCTCCCAGACTTCCACTGGTCCCGTGACTGTGTGGAGGACTAGGCCAGGTGGCGTCCTCTGCAGAAGTTAGGGCTTCCTGGCAGGGTGGCCCTGAGCCAGCTGTGGGCCCCAGGCCCCAGGAGCTGAGCCATCTCTGATGCTCAGGGGGCTGTTGTCCTGGGCTGCCCCTGTGATCCTGAGTGACCAGCCTATCTGTGCCTCTAGCCCAGCCCCTGTAGAGATGCTGAACCTGAAGCTTCGGCGGCCCGCCTTCAGTGACGATATCGATCTCAATGCCACCTTCGATGTGGATACCCCCCCAGCCCGGCCCACCGGCGTTCAGCATGGCCAAGCCAGGAAGCTCTGCCCAGAGACGGCAAGGTACGTAATAGTCCCTGGCCCTGTCTACAGCCTGGAAAGGAGGGCGGCTAAGAGATCTCGGTAGGCCCTGCCCCAGCAGCTCTGAGCAGCTGATGGGGCGATGAGGGTCTCCTGGCCTTGACCATGGCTTTGGTTCTGGCCACCTCTCCTTTCCTTTCCTGAGCACTCTCTCTGTCAAAGCCTTGCTCTCACTCGTCTCATTACCCTTCACCATCACCCTTCAGGCAAAGGTGTTGGGATGCGACCTAGAGAGAACGCAGGGTCCCAGTGGGGGCAAGTACTGGCGGTTGGTGTGCGGGGGGTGTGCTCTTAGAATGCCTGCCCACCGGGGTCCTGAGCCAGGGACTCTGCACCTCCTCCTTTGTGTGCCTCTCGGACTCATGTTCGAGGAGGGCCGTCTCAGACCATGGAGCCCAGGCCTCCACCCCTACCTGGGTGGGTAGCCTGCAGGGACAGGTATGAGAGGCTGTGTGGAACTGCAGCGGGGCGGGTGGGACCAGCACTGGGGGTGCAGTGGCACTGGGAGCGGGGAGGCTGTCTCCTTGGCCACGTAGGCCAAGTATAGTTCATCATAGAGACAAGAACGAGTCCCGTACATACACGTAGGTATGCGCTGCTCAGGTAAGGGGGGTCCGGGGCTGAGCAGGTTTCCTCAGAGTCAAAGACTTTGGGCCTGCGAGAAAGAAATCAAGATGTTGGGCCCTGGAGGCGGAGGAGGCCCAGGGAGAGGGCAAAAGGGAAAGCCAGCTGGGCTCCCACCTCACCCCAATCTCAGTGGCGGAGGTGCCTGTGCTGCATGGCAGTGAGCAACACACCCGGTATATGTGGGCTGCATTCAGGAGCCTTCTCGGTGCCTGGTCCACACTCTGGCCTCCTTGGGCAGGCTTTTCTCTGGCTGTAAAGTTGGAAAGTGGGTACCTGGGGCCTACAGGTGGCCAGGCCTTTTAGAGACATTTCTACCATCTTTAGGGCCTGCAGGGCATGTGAGGAAGCCTGGGACGCCCCCAGCTTGGATCAGCCTCCGCTGACTCAAGCTTGTAGCAAATGGAGGGTCTTCCCATGGTCTTCATGTGGCCCCACCACAGCTCTGGGGACAGGAGCAGAAGGTCCAGAGTCAGCAGGCCCTGATCCTGCTCCTGTCCTCATGGCTTTGAGAAGCCACAGGGTCAGCCTTATGTCACCATCCTTCTACCCACCTAGGAGAATACTAGGAGAGAGGGTATCCAGCTGCTAGGGTCCCCAGGAATGGAACGGAAACACTACATCCAGCTCTGGAACTGAGAATGGGAGGCCAGTCCTGGGGCCGTGATCTGTTCTGCCCCAGACCCTGCCTGCACAGAATATCTGGATTATCTAGGGAGATGGCCTAGCCCTGTGTTCCAAAAGTACTTTATGGGCTACTGACCTTACTGAGGGTCTCATGGAGTGGTAGCCCCCCTCTGGACAGACAGCACAAGGCCTGAACTCGTGAGATGTGTCTGCCTGTATCAGGGCATGACGGAATCAGTTGGGCTCTCCTGCTCCACACAGAGCCTGGGACATGGTGAGGTACCTGTGGGTGTGGGTAGCATTGGAGTTAGCCTGTCCCTGAGTGGAAGCCACAAGACTAGGACATGGTCCAACCTCCCCTGCCTCCACCACTCTGGCAGCTGTGGCTATCCAGCAATTCACAGATCTGCACTTGGAGAGAGGGTCACTGAGGGGCCCTGCCAAGCACGACAGCAGCCATGCCACACGGCTCTGCAAGGGGTATGTCCTGAGCCTGACCACCCTGTCCCTGTGCTTGCTCACCTGCCTCTTCCCTTTATGTCTCACAGTTCTCCCATTCAGGACGCTCCCAAGAAGGTGCCCAAAGGCCGCAGGCAGGTAAGGCCCCCCCAGTCAGTCACCATCTGATGGCCCTGGCCCAGACTGAGTGTGAAGCTGGGCTTCTGCGAGGCCAGGGTCTTGCCAGCGCCCTCTCAGCCCTGGCCCAGGACCGAGGCCCTTCGGAGCCACCCTTGGAACCCTGTTCGTGGTCCTCCCCGCCTCCCGGTGAGGCATCAGAGGTCCTGATCCTGTCCCACCACCACTGCCCACCCCTCTGTGCTGCCATCCAGCTTATCAAGTCTGGCTCTGGCATGTCCCCTGCAGGAGACCCAGCCCTCGCTGGGCGGCCAGCACTGTGTGGAAGAACCAGATGAGGAGCTGGCTGGCGCCTTCCCTCTCTTCATCCGGAATGCCGTCCTGGGCCTGAAACAGCCTAAGAGAGCCAGGGCAGAGCCCTGCCGCAGCACAAATGCAGTGAGTATGGCTTCCTGCACGTGGCAAGTGCCAGCCCTCTCAGGAGGGGGCGCGGTGGCCAGACCCCCCAGGTCATTGGCCTGGTCCACTCATCTCTTCTTTTCCTTTAGGTAAGGACAGGCTTCGATGGTCTCGGGGGCCGGACAAAATTCATCCAGCCTGTATCCTTGTTCTGTGGCCTTGAGCTGAGCTGAGCTACGGAGCCCACACGATCCCTCACCAGTGCCCCCAGCCCCAGCCTGCCAGGGCTGCGGCCTCACGTGTACAGAGCCAGGCCTCACTGTACAATGGGGTGGCCCACCCCCACTCTCAGCCTTTTTGCCCTGCACCCCAGTTCCCTCTTTTGGCCTTTTCCTTGACATCTCTTTCAGACTGACATAACTATGATCCGCCCACTGCCTGTGAAGCCCAAGGCCAAGACGAAGCAGAAAGTGGGGGCCAGGAAAGGACTCCCTCCCTCCCAGGCCAAGCTGGACACTTTCCTGTGGTAGAGAGAACAGTGCATCTGATCGATGGCCACATAGGTGCCTCCGACTTGTACGTCCAAGACTGGCTCAGCAGGGGTTTGTGATTCAGGGCCCCTCTTCCAGGACCAGCCTTGAAGGCAGTGGTAGACAAGAAGGTGGAACTGAGGGTAAGGCCCAGAGGATGTGCTTTTCCATAGCACACCCTGGCCCACCCCCACCACACTGGGCCTAGTGGTCACCATTGCCACCAGCAGGGCTTGCTCCTTGTTGTAGGCTCTTTTTATTGCCAGGACCAGATGTTGGGCTGCTTCTAATCATCCAGACCAGGGTTGGCTGTATGGACCAAGGTGCTTGAGGCTTCCCAGGAAGCTTCAGCCTGTCCAAGCTTCTGCCTGCCTCTGGCTTCCTGCTAGGCATGGCCTGGGCCGAGCAGAATGAGGAATGGGGGGTGGTGGTGGGGAGAGGATGGGGGCAAGGTTGCCGTGTAGAAAATTAAAAAAAAAAAAAGATTCTTTTCTTCCTGAGTCTGGGAGTGTAAATTTGTACCTTGGAAAACTGTTCGGCATGACTTTCTAAAGCAGGACCTTCACCTAGGCTCGGACCCTTAGGCATGTAGCCTCTGAGCGGGCACAGAAAGACTCTGGCAAGAATGCAGTCACTGCGACCTTGTCTGCAGACTGTCACCTGGGCGCAGCCCAGAGCCCACAGGCATCTGGTAGAGGCCTGGTGGCGGCCTCTATTGGAAGATCTAAAGGGACAGCACAGTGTCCAGTGCCTTTCTGTTTTTTCAGCCAGAAAGTCTTTGTTGGCCATTAGTGGACAGCAGAAGCAGTGGGACAGAAACTTCAGTGACATACATAAGGAACACGGCTGGTTTCAACCCTCTCAAGAAGCAAAATTTGGCAGTCCCTGAGGTGTGGGAGAATTCAGTCTCCAAAGTTATCATAACATGCTACTCAGAAGCTAGTTCTCAACAAAAAATTACAAAGCATGTAAGTAAACAGGAGAGCATGGCTCATTCACAGGGAGGAGAATTCCGTAGACACTCAGTGACACATTTTGGAACTGAAAAGTACGGTGACTGAGATGAAAGGTGCACTGTCACTAGGGTCGCAAGTCAATTGCTTTCTTTTTTTTTTTAATTTATTTATTTATTTTTATTTTTATTTTTTTATTTTTTTT
>VMDR010003303.1:0-74099 GCA_007922815.1 Macrotus californicus
TAAAATCACATTTTAAATGTTCTGAATGTGTGTGTGTGAGAAAATACTCTCATACTACTCAACATACAGCTCTACCTGCAAGGGAATAAACACACATAAATACTCAAAAAATTATATTGTCTGTAATCTGTAACAACTGCCTTTGTTAAATAAAGTAAAACGATGGCTCTGGCATTTGCTTTTTTTCTAGCTTAATGCTCAGGACACATTTGGTGGGCCACACCAACAAAGGGGAGACAAAGGCGTGTAAGAAACATTGTAACAACACTCATCCTGTGTGAGAGGATGCGACAGGGCACATCCACCAGCACTTTAATGGAAAGGAATGTGTCACGGTCCTTGGGAAAGGGGAAGCAAACCACACTGACAAGTCACTGCTCTGTAGCTGAGTCCTCTCACAACTTCACAGAGGAACTGATCCTTGAGAGAGTCCTCAGAAATGAGATGGAGGTTGTGAAACTGAGCCCAGTGGGCTTAGGTCAGAAAGGAGGAGGGGACTTTTAAGGGGCAGAGACCAAAGATGAAAGAGCCTGGTGTGGAGGGGGCAGAGGGGACCTGAGTGGAGCTGGGCATAATGGACAGGCTAAGAAAGGTCAGCGGGTAGTTCTCGCAGTTCCAAGCCATACGGGCTGTGCAATACTGCCCCCAGCAGCTGCTGATGAGTCCCAGCAACAGTGCGTGGAAGCAGGCTGATTAACGGGACTGACCCTCTTGGACTGTAACAAATCAAGCACTTAGATCCTCTTTGCTTAGAGTGGTGAGGCCAGGGGTAGAGGAGAGAAGAGACACACCAAAAGGGTCACATCAGGACAGAGCAGCTGCCTAAGTGGGAACCCCATGTATGACACGTTGACACAAAGGAGTCAGAAGTGGCTCGGACAGCTTGCTGGGTGGGCCAAGGGAAACTTGAGTCCAACCTGGGTATACGCTGCGTAATTCGGAAAAGCCACAATTTCATGTCGTGCAGGTGGGGATTCCCAATCTGGGGCTTGGGAACAAGGGGAAAGACATGTGGATAGTTTAAAAATAAAAAAAAATAGTGGGGCATTTATTCAGATGAAATATGTCCCGAATCTCTGGGGGAAAGAAAGGAACACAAGATTTTTATGTTTGCTATGAGGGAAGTTTTACAAGGCTGAGTAATGTAAACTAAGTTATTTCTCTTCTATAACTTCAAATTTTACTTCTGAGTCTTCATCATTGACTGTGATCTTAGATAATACCTAACTGGACAAGTAAAACCTAAAAGGCTTGCCACGAAGTCCTCTACTTTCAATCTAGAGCATCCCAACTGCTCAAATACACTTCTAATCAGGGGTCTATGACCTTTTTCCTGGAAGTAAATACTCAGTTCATGAGATAACTAGGAGTAATGCCACGATTTTCCTTTTAATTTCTTCCTACCAAATGCATAAACTATGAACAAGTCTACTTTTTTCCCCATGTTTTAAACTCAATTATTCGATTTTAAAACTGTCCTTTACTTTCTTCTAACAATTTTTAAGTTTCTATGTCCTCTCCTTTTTAAGATTTCTCCTTGTCTGTTTTAGTGACAATTAATTTTATTTGTCTTAACATAGAACTTGCAAATGCAGCTGTGAATTCATGCCACCAGATTAAACAAAAATATCAAAGACTAAATATTTATTTTTTCAATTCTTTACATACCCAAACATGTAAGTAAGCAAAGGGTTTTACCCTGAAGACTGACAGTCGTGACCTTGCCAACCGTGTGACCACAGGCGAATGCTCTAACTCCTGGGACCGTTCTCTGAAGCAAGGGGCTCAGGCGGGCTCCACGATCACCTTGGTTTGCGGTTTTGCACAACCCACAACTGCCCTATGTGTTAGTGCTCACTAGGACAGGAACGCTAAGTTCAAAAAGAAACGCCAGTAGCTAAAGTGAAATGAGAAACTGGACAGACAATGTGTTCTAACAGTATTCCTGATGAGTTTAAGTACAGAAAAAAGGGCAGAAAAAACCCACATGTGTAACAATCATTTCAGTTGGAGTACCAGGGCTTATTTCCAACTGAAGCATATCTGATCTGGGTAGAGTATATAACCTTGTTTAATTCAAGGGATTATTGCCCCTTACCTATTACTTCTCTATGCACTTTAAACTGCGAGTTAAAATTGTTATTTCCCTCCTCGGTATGTTTCTTAAATCTCTAAGACAATGCTGGGGCACTGCTCGATGCCTGTTCTCATGAGCTGTCAGAAGAAAACCTATGCTCCTTCTTGTAATGCTTTCAGAACCCCCTAATTCGGTCATTTATACACAGCTGCACTTTGCCTCCTCTCTGCACCGAGAAATGATCTGTTTAAGAGAAGTTAAATTATGAAGTTACAGCTATATCCCTAGGGTTACAGAAACATTTACAGCAGATGCTTAAGTTCTATGAGACTTAATAATCTTACATATTTTTTCTCTAGACGACTGCTATGTGTAATAACAAACTCTATAAAAGTTTTCTTAAGGAAATAGCTCTATTATCTATCAATTATGGGAAAGTAAACAGTTCACTTTGAAAAACCTGACAGCTTGCTGCAGTTCTGTCCCTTCAACACAGACAAATGTGCACAGCGCTGGGCCCAGGGGTCACTCCCGGGCACTGGCCCTGCCTCCATCCTGCAATATCCATCTTGGAGGCTAATTAAACTGCTCTCGCTCTAGAATAGGACAGAAAAAAGCAAAAAAGGGCTTGTAAGCATTTGACAGAGTGTCACGAATATAAGTAACGACAGTAGCATCTACTGTTGTAGTCACAGCACCTTGACCGTGGCTTCTGAAACACACGCAGGAGAACCAGACACAGATCACCCACAGCTACAGGCCTCCGCCGATCAAACGTGATGCTTTCAACAGTGTCCACGCCCACGGCCACTCACATACCCAGCCACAGGCAGACAGGGAGACATCACAGCCTGGGGCTGATGGCAAGTTTGTTCTTTCTTTAAACATTAATTTTAAGATTCCTCTCCTCCCCTTATTTTCTTTACTACTCCTTGGAGAATTGAAGCCACACAAAGGTCAATAATTTAAACAGGACAGCTTAAAAGTGTTTGTTTATGTATGCTTTAGTTTTCCACCCCAGAGGCTTAGCGATAGTTTTGCAATGTCCAACACCTGTGCTGCAAGCCTGAAAGGTGCAGCCCTCTTCCTGAAGCTGCACACGAACTGTGTTCACTACAGCAGCAGAGGGACGGCCCTGCCGCCCTGCAGCTCTAAAGGCTGTATCCCTGCACTTTGCAAAACAGGAAGGACATGGTATTGATTCTGCTTTGTCTTTCATTTTTATTTAAGCTGCCGTTGCCTTTGAGATCATTAAGGGTGGTTTTCAACACTTCAGTTATACAGAAGAAATACTAGAGGGGTCTGAACATACACAGACCGTTCCAACCTTAACAGCAGAGTGCATACCTACTCTTCTTAGCTTATCAAACAGTCAAATCTCAAGACTATTTGTGGTGATCAGATCAGGACGGGGTGGCTGACTTACCACAAACATCACCAAACTCAAGAGACCCACTGCCTTCCCCCCACCCCCAAACAAGAACTATTTATTAAATGCTTAGTAATAAAATGCTTGCAGATCCGTTTTCTACATTTTGTTCCTTTTCCACTCTGTATTTCGTTTGTGTAAGAGTATTTCTAAAACATTTATTTTAATTCTAAATACAAAATGAAACATGACAATCAACAGCAAAGGCTGTTTGTACACACAGGTCTGGCACTTTGAAAAATCACTTTTCAAACATAAACAGCATGAATGTGTTTGCCCGCCCAGCTCTTTCGCTGCCCCCCTTCATTCTGGAGCACAGTTCCGGACAGTGACACAAGTCAGGTGGCAGGAGGCCCGTGTCAAACTCTGACCTACCTCACAGAACATGTAGAGAGACAGCAAAGTGAGCCCAAGGTTATACACCACCAGAATTCCTCGGCAAGAGAAGGGCTGCCTGTTCTTCATGTACTTTGGTCCCAGCCACACAATTAGTAAGTATATGATGGAGCAGATAAAAGTAGGTATATAATTGTCCAGAAGAAACCATCCTTTTACTCTGGTATCTGGAAAAAATATAGGAACAATATTTAGTGATTAATAAAGTAAATATTAAAAATGACCACATTTTTCAAATAGTAAAAAAATTTCTCTGACCATAATGTTATAACAGTTACCTAACATTCTTCATACCAGCAAGACAACAAGAGGAAGCATGGGGTTTCAATCTGGGTCATACAAGGCGAAGCTGCTTGTTACATGTTTGAACAGTAAGGTGTATATTACTTATGGTCTTGGCTAAATAAAATCATAATTAAAAAAATCCTTTCCAACAAATCTTTAAAAAAAGGAGGAGAAAGCTAAATTTTCCACTAACTGGATTTATTAACCTGATTTGTTAAATTATGCACAGGGTGACGAATCCCTAGGAATAGCAGTCTTGGAACCCTAACCCTCTCCCTTAGCCAAGAGCCAGCAAGTCCTCCCAGCATGTGCGGACTCTGAGGAAACATGCCATTTAGCCAGCTTACTGATGGTCACTGAGTAGACAGGCAGCATCTGCTGTGAGTGCGATGGTCAACAGCACAGGGCTCACTGATTTTTTTTAGGGGAGGGTGATGCAGCAACGATCGGTAAGTGACTATTTAAGGTATGTAAGAACCATGTGAGGAGTAGAAGCTTGAGAGAGAAGGCTTACAAAGATTCAAGGGAGCTACTGGTATAGGAGAGACCTCCCTTGCTCCCATCCCTTTCCCTAGGCAGGAATCAGGAAAAGGAAAATAGTTCTGTGCCGCTGCGGGCAGCAATCTCATAGCCGTCTCCTTGGATAGGAGTACATTCCCTGGCAGCTAACTCCCTGGCAGCCAGGTCCCCTACAGGTGTTATCTGTCCACTGGAAGTTAGCTTCCTCTCTGGCTGACTCCCAGGAAGCCACCTCTGCAGCATGCTCCCCTCCACATCCTGCTACAGCAAGCCCCCCCAAACCTGTGGCTTCTCCCACGCACCCTACTCTGGAGCTCAAGGCACATGCAAGTTTCACCTCCTGCATCCTCTGAAAAACAGCTGTTAGTGAGGACAGCCTTTGCCCTTCTTTGATCTCCTGGCTGGACCATCTTGCTATCTCTCCAATGCTTTTTCCCTTGACCTCGTAGGACAAGCCTCTGTCTACTGGGGGTAACTACTGTCAGTCTGCTTTCTTGTAGACACCTTAAATTCTCCAGTGTTCCCAGCTTTCTTCCTTAGCTTCAGAGGGAGATGGCCTCCACCCTCTCCCACTAGCTGTGCTAGGGTGGCTCCGGGTGCTTCTGTCAGTTCTGCTGAACTGCTGGTTCTCAGAAGTCCTTCAGGGAAGTGGCTGCCCCAGTGAACTTAACAAGGGGGTTCTGAACACTTAGTTTTTAGCTGTCAATTCTGAGAAAACAAGCTCCCACTTAGCAACTGACATCAGGTGTGTGTGTATGTTATGTATCACAAACACAATAAATGCACAAACATCTCCCATTTCCTTTCACTTAGAGCTTTTTTTGCACCTGCTTTTTAAATTTTATAACAGATCTTCCTCTTTCCATGTTAGCAAGTAACCAACCTCCTTCTACAATGCCGAGTACCTCCTGGGTGGCTGGCCCTGGCCCCTGCCCCAGGTGGAAAATCCTCAGGGACCAAGCTGATCAAGGTCATCCTAACCCACTCTCTGGTGACTGGTTCAGACATGGGCACATGAAGCTTTGAGACGGTGACAGCTGGAAAAGAGCTCCGGGAAAGAATTTCCTGGTTCTTAAACCCATGCAAATGCCATTTCTCCCTCCTCTGGAGGTACTGCCAGGAGCTGCTGCAGCCATCCTGAAACCATGGCAAGTATGGAGACCTATTCTGAGGACAAAGCTGCTGATGTACTGAGAATGCAAAGTAGAAAATGACAAGAACAGGCATCCTTGCTTAATGACATACAGCCCCTGAAAAAGCTCAGGAATTGCCCAACCTTGTAATGCAAGCTAGTAAGTTTTATTATTGCTTCTGCCACTTAAAATTGAATTTTGGGGTCCCAAAGAGCATCGTCCCAACACAAGCATATACAGATATACAGATGGATCTAACTTGTTGGGTCTAACTTGTTCTTTTCCGTTAGCTGTGCACAAATTTATTTAACCTGTCCCCTACTGATGGGCATCCAAGTTATTTCCAGTTTTCACAAGCAAGGCTGCAAGGAGCATCCTGATACACACCTTTGCATAACTGATCAAGATTAGTTGTAGCATAAATTCTTAGGAGTAGAACAGCTAAGTCAAAGGGCACGTGCATTTTAATTTAAATAGAAGACACAACTACCTTCCGGGGAGGTTACACCAATTTAGACCTTCTCATCCTCATTATCATTACAAATGGTATCACATATATGATTCATCTCTGCCATATAAATAGCCTTTTGTTACTTTCTTTTGTATTTTAATAATCACAAGTGAAACTGAGAATCTTTTAAAAGATTTGTTTTAAAACTATAGTTTTTCTGTGAACCTAAAAAGTTCTTTCTTTATAGATAAGACATTAAGAGACATTCTAGCCCTGGCCAGATGGCTCCGTTGCTTGGAACACCATCCCATACACCAAAAGGTTGCGGGTTCGATCCCCAGTCAGGGTGCATACAGGAGGCAACCGATTGATGTTTCTCTTACACTGATGTTCCCCTTTGTCTCTAATCAATAAACATATCCTTGAATGAGGATTAAAAAAAAAAAGACATTTTAGATGACTTGAAGGAAAGCAACATGCAGCTGATTTACTTTCTAAAAGATAATAAAAAATAAGAGAAATATAAAAAAATGAATGCAAGTGTATATTCAGTTGCTGACATGACACAGCATGAAAGGACATTAAAAAAGCCCTAAAAATGGTACAAGGCAAACAATTTATTTTCATTGCTAGTGCAGCAGTGCATTTTGGAAGCCCGTTTATTTTCAGGCTACAAGCTTTACAGCATAATTTGATCTCCAGCTAAAGTAAGTAGGGAGTCACAGTAGCTGTTTCTCTGCTCCAACAGCCAGGGGACACTGCACCACTTCAATGACATCAGAGGACTCCTCCAAGCCCCTTGTTATCCAGGACAAAGCATTAGTCTTATCATGGAAAATGCTCCTGTTTTCTAGAATCTCATCGTGCAACATTTACAAGCGGCTATATCAGGGAAGGGGGGGGCAGGGAGGGAAAGTAAGCGAAACCAAAAACCACCTTACCTCGGGGGCCTAGCCATGCCTTGAAATAGGTACTAAGTGATGCATCAAAATTTTCCATTTTAAAACCTATTAAGGAAAAAAAAAAGAACATTAAGCTCTACTCAAAATGCTTTTTACGCAATATTCTTTCATAAAAGAACAAGAACAAATTCTTTTCAAAGAATATGCTATGGACAAGGTTAAATTCCTCATATGCTAAAATTCTTTTTTTAACTCACAAAGGTAATTTATGTGCTAGTTCTAATCTGAAAATCAAAAGGAAAGACACAATCCCGTGAATTCACTTCAAAAGTGCCAGTCTAAACTTTTCTTCCCCAGCTCCACAAAAACTCTTCTGGTGAAGCAAAAATCTCAGGGGGGAGGGGAGGACAACTGGGCTGAAAGGCGGCAGACAGCAGCAGGTCCGATCCAGGCAAGAAGCAAAGCCCGGACTAAGACAACAAAGGCAGGGGGAGCTGTATCAGAGAAAGGAATGCCACAGTAAGACGGTTTTCTCTGCTTGCTAAGTCTATTATTATTTGTAGTGCTACATTCATGCCCACAGTAGAAAATTCAAGTATTAAAAGTAAGTGGACAAACCAGAGGGACTTCTGCTCAAGATGGCAGCACAGATGAAGAAGACCTCAGGCTCAGATGGGGTAAGAAACTGGCCCAGGTCACTCAGCCAGTCAGGGCCAGGTACCTGGCTCCCAGCCCGCCCTGCCACACCACTGCACCTCTGGGCCAGGAGCCCTGGACCCCTGCAGCCAGTCCCAGGTGTCTCTGGGGGAGGGTACAGGCTGGGGGAGGAGAGCGTTACAGAGTATTTCCTTCCAATCAGCGACTGTGCCAATCAATCAACTCAATTAAATCTAGAATGCTTAAAAACAATAAAAACAGCAGGAGAAAAAAAAATGAATAGAAGTGGTTAAAAAAAGTCTCATCACTTCCCTCCAACCACAATCCCTTAAGCCCCACTGTCAGAAGGAACCTAATGGTAAGATTTATTGAGTATATTTCCCAAGATTTTTCTCTTCTGAACACAAAAAAGGTCACGCCAAACAGGTGTTTTTACAATTTTGGATTGTAGATGCAGATCATGTATTAGTAGATGATTAGGTCAAGTTTGTATTAAAATTAATAAATTGATCATAATAATTAAAGTGAGAATGTTTTTTCATAAATCTTTAATGTTATTGTACCATATTTATAAGTATCATGTACTCAGCTGTGTGTACAATATATTTGTGCTCTGGGTGGGGGAGGTGGCAGGGGGTCACAGTAAAAAAGAAGCTTATAGAAAATACTATTATACCAAAAGTGTACATAGTTAAATCCTCACCTAATGTTGTCAATACAAACTACAGCAAAATGATGCACAAATGAACCCTCTTTTACCGGAGGCTAATTGATAAAAACGAGAGTTAAGTTCTCATAGCATCTCATCAACATTATGGTGAAACGACGTTATTCCAGGACCTGCTGTACATTACTTGTTTTCACTGAATAAAACATCTTGAGGACGGTATCATATCAATAGTTACAGACCTAACTCCATCGTCTAAGACTTCATAAATCCCTACAATTCCCCACTGTTCAAGATTGACATTTACCGGGTAGCTATGCATCTTTTCATACACATTAACTAGATGTTCTACATTAACATTCGAAGGCATACACTTGCAGCTTTCCTGGTCATTACTCTTACAGAAATAACCACAAGTATTTTGCCTTCCAAGAGCAAAGGCGAAAACCAGTCTTACTAACTGAGTTGTTAATCATTTAGCACTACCCTCTTCCTTGGCTCACCGCACTGAACGAATGTGCTCTCTGGCTGACTCGTGGAACTACCGAGAGGGCTCTACCCAGCCCCGCTGTGAGACAGAGGTGCGTGAGGCCATCAATGGCAGTGAGAGCAGAAGCTACCTGGGTTCTGGCCCAGACATCTGTCCAGACCTGGAGGGCACCTCAGGGAGGACATGCACTCTTTCAACCCATGGCTGGAGATCAAGAAGCCACCACCTATCCAAGTGCGAACGATTGGGTGTGCCACCCTTGTCCCTCAGTAGCTCCACAACCAGGCTACTAGGTCACTTCTGAAATTCAAAAATTAAACAGCTTTCTAACCTACTGCATTCCCAAGGCCATTCTTATCCTGAGCCGTTGTCCTCCCTCAGACTGAATCTCCTCAGGGGACAAAAACTCTAGAACATCTTAAGAAGACGTTCTAGCTTTACATTTCCTCAATAGAATCCTCTCATTTAAGGATTCTACCCATAAATTGGAAATGTTTTATCTATGAAAGGCTGTTAGAGGCTCTGCAGTTTAAAAAAATGATAGTCTTATCTATTTTTGCATAATTTATGAAAATTATCTAGAAAATGCAAATTTTGGAAAACAACCTCATGTTTTTTGTGTAATCTAAATCGCTAACACAATTTAATGTCATCTGTGATGGATGGCAGGCCATGTATACAGAGGGCACAGAGTCCCCTGCATCTCAATCAAAAGCAAATAAAGATACTGCTCAAGGAGGAGCAAGGTCATAAGCCCTGCGACTATTGAAAGGATTACTGACGGACAAGTTATGGACAGACTTACTTTCTTCCAAGACATTTTAAATCTAGACCCTGCTATTACTTGCTGGGTAGATAGCTTACTGAGGGGTCTAATTCTCGGGTGTTAAGTGTGAAGGGGCTAAGAGCAGGCATAACACACGGGCAGGTGATTAAGTGGTTCAATGATGGGTTTGAAACTGGCTTTTTCCCACTTACTAGCAATGTGACTTTGGACAGGTTATTTAACCCCCTACCTGTAAAATGAGGGAAAGGGTAAAGTAATTCCCTCTAGAGGTTGTTAAGGCCAGACAGCGCCCTCAGGGCAGCACCCAGCCTGCAGGAGGCCCTCAGTAAACGCTGCCCACTGTGTGTGTGCCACAGGCTCAACTCCACCATGGATACTGCTGGCCATCTGTGGGCACCAGACTTCTCAGCAGGGACATGGCTGGCGCTCTGTGCTTGGGCCAGTCCACTAAATGACATCAGTGAGCCCCCAGTGGTTGTGATAAGCCACAATGTCCACTTCAAGTCCTAAAAGGCCCCAGCCACAAAGGTAGAGAAGTTGATGACACTGCAGGGGAGAGGGACTTGTCAGTCTGAGGCATGATCTAAACCCAAAAGACAAGGTTAAAATGAACACACTAATTAAATGCACAAATAGCAAACCCCTGTCGTGTACAAGGGGTTGCTGAACTGGGATACATGCAAAGGAGCACCCTGGAGACCTGGAACAAACCAGGCCTTCACAGTGGGGAGAGAAGCCCGATGCCATAAACAAACACAAGATCCAGTCTGCAGAACAGTAGACATTAGAAAGATGCGTACTGAAACAGTCTGTAAGTACGCATTTAATACAAGCTGTAAATAAAGTCCAAATACCAGTATCCTGGGGTCTGACATCGGGAATGTCCCTGAAAAAAGCAGTAGGGAATCGTTACAGTTTTTAACTAAGAGGCCTTCAGAGAGCTGTGACCAGTTTTGGTTTAAGGAGGACATAGAAAAGCTGGAAACAGGAGTAAAGAAATGTTAAAAATGATGGGAAACAGGCCTGTGGGATGGAGTTGGGAGAGGAGGGAAGATCATGAGCGGACTTAGAAAAAAATGAGGCCTTTAAGAAAGGGGTATAAGTGAGCTATCTTCGCAAGGGGAAGGCCTAGGACAAAGCTGAACTGGAGAAACAAGGCTAACATCACAGCAACAGAAAAGCAGGTTGATTAAACATACGGTGAAATTTCAGTCCAAGTGTACTGAACCCAGCCCAGCAGCAGGCTCCCAAAGGGTGCGGAATTTAGTATTTGGAGATACTGAAGAATTCTGTTACCAGCCATCTGTCCTAATCGTCCAGGTCTAAACCCATCTCGAATGAGGCCCCACGGAAGCTGGCAAGCCCAGGAGCACTTTTGTCCCTCTCAGACGGAGCACCTCTACGCCAAAGCGCACAAAGAGGTGGTTCTGTCAGCAAGAGCACGTCTGTGCTCAGACTGCATGCACTTCTCCACTCGAGAATTCTTTTCTTGCGTCTGCGGAACTTTTGTCAGGCAGACTCAGGAACATACAAAATAGCTAGTGCAACATTCTGTAAAAAGACACACGTGGAAAATAACCGTACTTTTCAGTCGCTCATTATTCCTGAAACGTCTGTGTTGAAAAGGAAGGACAGACGTGCAGAGGCAACCCCTGGAGCACAGGCCAGCGGAGTCCTAATCCGTGAATCACAGGCCCGGCTCTGCGCTGGCTCTGCTGCTACAGGTTTTCCCCAAATGTCCCCCACCACACCCACAACCGGACATGAACCGTAACCTTCTTAGACAGGCTGGCTGTTTTCACACCGGTTACCAAGAGACACCGTAGTCACCAAGGGTTTGCTTTTCTTTTACTCTGCACAATGTCAAGCTTCTGTCTAGCCAGCCACATCTCTAGCATCCCTCGCTACCACGTATTCCTTTTTAAAATTCATACCACATGCTTGCTGAGTGCCTGTGTGCCAGGCATGGAGGCACTAGGGCCCCGAAGGAACCAAAATTCCAGGCTGGGGTAGAAATGCACACCTATAAAATGTGATGTGATGTAACCGATGGCAAGAAAAATTAAAGCCGGGGAAAGACGGTGGGATCACAGAGTGGGAATTCACTTTGGGAAATGCAGTGACAAAGGCCACCCTGAGATGGTGACAACAAAGCAAAGACCTGAGTGGAGAGCGCAAACCACCTACCACGGGAAAGGGTGTTTCAGTGAGAGGGACAGGTGGGTGGGATGGTCCCCAGCTCAGTGCTGCTTGGCCTGCACAAGGACCACAGGCCAGGCCAGGAGCAGAGGGCAGGCAGCAATGCGGGAGGCCTGTCCCCTGCTCCCTGCCGGGTGCCAAGACCTGGCTCAGAGGTGGTCCACAGACATCCATCACACAGTGCAACTGCAGGGAGCGTGTGGCCAACAGGCTGGGAACAGAAGCGTGCCAATCCCTAACCGCTCTCGCTGCCACCACCCCTCATGCTCCTGGCCGCAGCCTGCCTGCCAGCACCATGCCCTTTCCCTTCTCGTCTCCCTTGCTGAGCCTACCTGCTGTGCCACAGGACCAGCACAAAAGGCGTCAGCAAATGAATTCTTCACTGCCAGGCTGGGCCAGCCAGCCCCGCTGGGCAAACTGGGCACTTGCTGAGTGCCTGTGGGCCAAGCCATACGCTTTTGTACTTTTCTAAAGGACTGGGGGAGGCACAAGGCCCTGAAAAACCCTTGATACTTTGCCTATTGATCTGGAATCATGGGAACAGCATGACCCACTTTGCCCAAGACGTCTAACCACACTGCCAGGGCCACAGCCTGCTGGACTGCTACAGTCCCCACCTTCCAGGCTGCACGTGGGCCAGTGACATCACTTCTCAGTAACCCGAGTCACTCTACAGGCAGCGTGGGCGAGCTGGACCCAGTGGGAACACAGCTGCTCTGTACAATTGTACTAGCAGGGACCAAGCCCAGGCGCCGAGCCCATGGAAGAGGAGCTCTGGTCCTAATTGCAGCAAAAGAATAAGCCATTCTTTGATCTGGCTGGTTCCCCACATGCAGACAGGAACAAGGGCTGGTCACCACCTCCCAGGAACCAGATCACACTGACACCAAGCCAAGCATGGCGTCCCCATCTCTTTAGATAGCAGTCTCTGACACCCGTTCAAGCCATGGGGCTTCCCAGGATTACAGGTCATGACAAGGAGTCATAGGACCCATTAAAAAAAAATTCCAATCTCAACAGTATCCAAAAGCTATTAACTCACTAGTTCCAGTGCTAGACACAGAAAATGGAGACTACGAAAACAAGAGAAGGGCAGGAAACACAGACAGGTAAGTAAATTAGAATAGATTTTAAAGAATGTCTCTTGTATGCATATTTTTTAAAAGCTACTTCCCACTACCAAATTCAGGAGTGCTTTTGGTTACCATGCAACTGTTATAATCATGCCTCACTCTAAGTCTCTCACTAAGAAAAGACATTAATTGGGCTGGTAATTCTCTACATAAATGACCCTATATTAAAAGAAGATGTTAGCGAGAAGTTAACATACTGTCTCCTGAAGTAAGTATTAGCACACGTGTCCCAAACACAGAGCTGTTTTAGGACTGAGGTGAGCCTCCAGCCTGAATTCAAAGGGAACACTGGAACTACCATAGCACGTATCACCTGGAAATACTGACGCACAAAACTGAATCCCCCAAAGAGGGCAGTGCTCATGCAGAAAACCCATCTGTCTATTCGCTAGCTCTCCGCAGGAGCGGGATGACCAGGTGCATCATCTGCATGAGGTTAAGTAAGCATTAGCGTTCACTTTGATCTACTATCAAACAGAGTCTGCTGGAGGCCTGTGGGATAAAAAGACAAAGCAATAAGCTTTACAGCAAACCCGCCCTTTGCTTTCCATGTAGCTCCCAAGGGGACAAGAAAACGTGGGAGGACAGTGGGGAGCACAACAACGGAGGAAGATGCTGCACGTGGTTAACGGGGACGGCATAGCAGTTGCTTCCATCACAGTGGTCCAGGTGACGTTGAGAATTATGATGGGAGAGATTTACGAAGTTATCTGCCTTGACAGAGATGCAAATGCTAATTATCTCGGCCATTATTTCTGGAGAAGGAGACAGCGAGAAGGCCACTTGGCCAATGGAAAGTACTGGGATCTTAAGGCATATCTGTTTTAAAGGGTATCAAGGTTTTTTAAGAACAATTATTATAGTAAATACAGTTGATTTCCTAAACCCACAAGTAGGTTACTTGCTGACTCCGAAGCAGTTGAGACCGTTAGGGTCAAACCTGGCTTTTCTTGCTGCTACGGCCACGGTAGCAGGGAGCAGTCAGCTGGCGTTGAAAGCCCCTTCCCTGCGAAACCAATCACAGTGCATTGTGTTTGGGTTAAAAACGTGTTTATGGCAGATGTTTACCTGTGATGTAGCATAACTTCCTCATCGTATCCTGTTTTATTTAGTTCTTTCTTGAATTGTCACAGCTCCCCTAAAGACAGCTCAAATGAGCTGGCCTTATAAGCGACAAGAGGTCAGGATGAAATTTCCTTCTACCTTCTGTCCGCTCCTCCCCATCCATCCCTTGCAGCAGTCAACTTGGGTTAAGCAGGCATGAGAACAGTCTTCAGACTGGCTGCCAGGAACACAAAAAAATTAAATGGCACTTCAACTTGGCAGTTACAATACTGCTTGAATTTAAAAAGGTTCTTCTAAGTTGGAGAAAATCTGCTCAGGAATGAGAGGAAGAAAACCATACTTTGGTCAGAAATATTAAAATATAAAACACTGTCATAGATCTGGCTGCTGTGGCTCAGTGGATTGAGCGCGGGCCTGCGAACCAAAGGGTCGCCAGTTCCATTCCCAGTCAGGGCACATGCCTGGGTTGTGGGCCAGGTCCCTGGTGAGGGGAGTGTGAGAGGCAACCACACACTGATGTTTCTCTCCCTCTCTTTCTCCTTCCCCCTCTCTCTAAAAATAAGTAAAGAAAATATTTTTAAAAATAAGTATTTTAAAAAAAATTGAAGCATAAAGCCCATTATGAGAAAGAACATCTAACTACTAGCACACAGAACTGAAAACAGAAGCCTTTAGCATGTTGGTGTTTAAATAAATAACTCTGGATTAAATCTTGGTTGGAGAGAAATATCTGCCCTATCAACACTGGTACTGTAATTCGGACAGTCCAGAAATCTAAGCGCATTTTTCCCCTTCACAGAATTCCCCTACTTGTTAAGCTCCATTCCAAGGGCATAACAAACTCTTGTTAATAATGACTCTCTCATAATCAGAGGCATTTTTTCCTGCTATAGATTATATATGTAGAAAAAGAACACAGACCTATTTGGGGCCCTAGATAAGTATTTTAACTATAAAATTTGGGCACATATATGTACTACAAGATACTGTTGCAGGTTAGCTCCAAGGTTAAAGAAGGCTGAACAATCTCATTCTAGTATTACAGACATTTGGGGGAAATTTTAAAAACTTTTACTTTGTACAAAAGATTAGGCAGGTTAGGAGATAAGCGCCACTCCCACTCCTTGGTTGCTACCAGTTAATTAAAAAGCACTATTTCAAGCATCCGTGGAGAAGGACCTTTTTAAAAGAAGTAGAGAGTCACCCCAGTGGCTCTGACCCTAAACGAACCACCTGCAGTTCTTCCTCCCTGTCTTCACTTTAACCCCTTCCCCCAGGCCCAGCTTAAATGCTACAAAGGCGACCCTTGTCTTCCTGAGCCTTCGCTGTCTGGACAATTCAGCAGCTTCAGTTTTCATGTGACTTGGACATGTTTTCAGTTACGGCGGAACACGCGTTGTACCTTCTCAGGCAAAGCCCAGATCCAGTTTGTTCTCCGTGTGCAATAACTGTCTGCAGGTAACACTGTAAACGTGGCAATATACCAGCCATCACAAATAAAAAGGAGGGAAAGTGTGAAGCACCGACACACGAGAGCTTCCTACCTAAGCCCTCGTTACAGGGGCGTTTCCTCAAAGAAAAGGTCCTCCACACTAGTGACCTGGAACTCTCAGCCAAGATATCCCACTCCTGTTTACTGTATCACCAGTAAAAGCATTTTACAAGGTGTGGAAGAAACAAATACCAAGACAAAAATGCACGCACACACCTCTTAAACACTCAAAAAAAATTTTTTCCCCCAACTCAGAAAGAGATGTATTTTTCTACTTTGGAAGGTAAAACATAAATACATGTGATCTAAGAAACTCAGATTAGATAATTTTTTCAGCAGTGGAAAGAGGCAGAGGAACATGATCTCAGAATGTGTTCCAGGGGAATTCTTACAGCTAGAGAACAGAACGGTACAATCAAATTCAAAACACTCTCTCCAGTTCTCAGCAGGGGAGATGAAGGGACCCCACACCCCACATTCACTTAACCAGCAAGCATCTGGAGAGGGGTTTGCTGTAGAAAATCACTCCTGTAGAACTGTGTCACCTAAAGATGCGGACTTAACCCTCATCTGAAAGCAGCAGCAGCAGCAGCGTGATTCTGCTTGGGCTGAAGCACGCTGCCTTCTGGAAAACCAATGCTAATCCCCACGCAGAGTGCTCCTTGCTGGTGGATGAAGGCCAGTCTGCTGCAGATGGACTTAGAACTCTGTCCTCACAAACAGTCTGCTGACAGTAACTAATTAATCCCCGCAAGGCTGCAGTGAGACAAGGTAAAAAATCCATCATTGCTGGAAACAGGTCATCCTCAGCATCACTGCCCTTCACTCTACCAGTCATGAGAAAAGCCGGTGACTCACTAAATTAACAAAGGTCTTATGAGTGCCCACTATGTGCCAGGCTGTATACTGCTCATTAGGAAAAGGACAGTGACAGGGTATGACCTCTGCCCTCTTGAGACGTAAAGCAGTAAAAGTGGTAAGCAAAAGACACGTGTGGGTCAATCACTTCTGGGGAGCAATGGTTAGGAATGCCCGCTCTGGAGTCTCACAGTGGGTTCAAATCCCTGCTCCATAACTTACTCTGTGGAACATTCTCAGGCAAGTTATTCTACCTTTTCATGCCTTAATTTCCTCACGTGTAAAGTAAGTAATTAAGGCCATTCCTCATGGGATTAAGTGAATTAGTGTATGTAACATACTCAGAACAGTGTGTGGCACATACATAGTAAGTGCTGCAAACATGCTCATCATTACAAAGACCTGTGGCACTGACCAACTTCACATTCAATGTCTATGGAACAGTTTGTGCTAAGCATAAATCTGAGTTCACAGCAAAATTCAGGGGGCATGAAACTTGCCCACACCCACACCTCACAGCCCAGTTGTTCTCTACTTTGGGTGGAATCATGTAGTGATACTTGCGAATCAGAGGTTTTTAAGGGTCACCAGACACAGTCCCCTAGAACAGTGACTTTCAACATTTTTCACCTCATGGTTCCATAAACTAATTACTAAAATTCTGCAGCACCCCCAAAATACATTTTTTGCTGATCTGACAAAAAAAAAGTACAATTTTGATTTATTCACACCGGATGGCTACTGTCATTTTTTATTTGACAGTGTAACAGAAAAGAGGTGAGTACCCCTGACTAAACAAACAGTCGGGTACTGCATGTTTTAAAAATTCTTGTGGCACACCGGCTGAAAATTGCTGATCTAGAACATTAAGGGGATGCCGGTCAATGACTTCTTTGTGAGACCAGAGTTCACACCATCCTTAGGACAGAGTGGAAGCCAGTCTGGATCTGATGTGCCTGTTGTGTATTCCCAGAACCTAGCAAAGTATAGCAGATGTCCAATGAATTTATTCGTTCACTACAATTAGAGAGGCAGATGAGATGCCAGAGGTCGCAGAGCTTGGGTGTTGCCAAAGTTCAAACCTGTATCTCCTACCCTATGACCTATAGTTCTTAAAACACCCCATAGATGGACTTTTTGAGAAAGCATCTTCACCTGGTTTTTGTTAAGAGGCTGGTGCAAATATGCATTGGTAGTGTTTGAGTTCATACAGCTTTGACCATGAGAAGAAGATACAGAGATGACTTAACTTTAAATTACACTATCAAAGTCAAAAAGAACAAAACCAGTTGTATTCAGCTATGATGTTTGGTAATGAAAGCCTTAGAAATCTCCGTAATTAAGACCTATATGTGGAGACAGTGAAAAAAGAGGTAGCAATCTTTCTTGGCCTCATTTTCACATGCTCCTCATCACTTCCACTAGACCTCAATCAGTGATAAAATTATATGTTTATTTGTTAAGTGTTATAATTACCAGTTATACTGTAATTATCTGCTCATTTGTTCGCAACCCCCATTAAGCTCTAAGCTCTTCCAGGGCAAAACCTCTAATGTTCCCATCTGTATCTGCACAGAGCCTGGATGCATGCCTGACGGAGTGCCGATTACTGGTGAAACCATGAATGAATGCATGCCTTCACGCCTTCAGTTCCCTGTCAATGGCTTCTCAAACCTGTCAGCAACTCAAAATTACCCAGGACCTTCAAAAAAACAGATTTCTATAAATTCTGATTCAATAGTCCAGAGCCTGAGACATCCGTCTTTCTGAAAAGTTCCCTGGGTAATGCTGACAAGCAGCATTCCTTTGGAAGTACTGCCGTATCCAAGTTCTGTGCCTGGACTCTGCCAACGTTCCCTGCTGCCCTTGGAGGTGTGCCACCCCCTACTGACTGCACTACACTCACTGAGCCTACACGGGGATGGTGGTCAAGGACAGGATATGTTTTACTCCTACAAATCTGGTGATGACTCCCTCCCTGCTTTAACTCCATCATTTCAAACCATCTCTGAAGCTGAAATAAAACTCCATTAAGTTACCCATCAGTTCTCTCTGTCAAACACTGTTACACAGCACGTACCACACGCGACCAGTACGCATCAAGTAATGTAAGCTCCTTCTCCATTCTGGAATGTCGTCAGAAAACATACCACTGCCAGTAGGAGAGACCCCTTAACCTGTCATTTCCTAAACCAAGTGTCAGTATTGGCCACGTTTGCAAAAGCTCAGTGAGGTGGAGAAGGTATCTACTCGTTCCTTGTAATCCCCAGCTGCTGTCTTAGTACACAGGAATTTCGTAGCTAGTTCTTTAATCATACTGAACTGGGGTGGTGTGGGGTGCCACCAAGTAAAGGCCTGCCACCACCAGAAACCATGGCACAAA
This sequence comes from Macrotus californicus, assembly GCA_007922815.1. Lineage (NCBI taxonomy): Eukaryota > Metazoa > Chordata > Mammalia > Chiroptera > Phyllostomidae > Macrotus > Macrotus californicus. Next base: position 18,924 of record VMDR010003303.1, read on the forward strand.
CTTGGCCACATCTCGTTGCATATATTCTGTGGAAGGAGACAGGTGATCAGTGGGAAGAACCTGGACACTGGCTGAGATGTGGGCTCTGGCTCCGAGACAGTTATCCTGAGTCCTAAACTGAGCCACTTTCTATTGGCTTCACTGCCTGGACTAGAGATCAAGGTTGCAGGTGCATTTGGTATCTGTGGAAGGCAGCCTGTAACAGGGGCCCCAGTGATACTTTCCTGACTGAGCCAGGGTTGTTTGAGCAACCAACAGAACACAGCACAAAGGGGGGTGTGCCACTTCTGGGATGAGACTGGGAGACAGTGACTTTCACCTTGGTCAGGCAGTGTGATTCTCTGTTTCTCAAATCCTGAGCTCTGGGGGACGCCAGCTGCCATGCTGTGAGCAGTCCTCTGGGGAGGCAGGCCCTCTGCATGACCACCTGAGTGAGCTTGGAAGCAGACTCTTTGGCCCCTGTGAGCTCCACATGACTTCAGTGACACCTGCAACCTCATCAAAGCCCCCGAGCCAGAACCAGGGGGCAGAGCCTCTCTGCAATCCCCGACCCTCAGAGGCGGTGTGAGATAATAAATGGTTACTGTTTTAAGCTGCTAAAATTTTGCAGTGTTTTGTTACTCAGCAGTGGACAAAAGACTTAGAAACTAAGGAGGTCAGTGGCCTTAGAGAAAGAGGGTCTTAGAAGTCAAGTCTTCTTCCCCTTGCTAGCTTTCCTTTTGGTAACTACACATAATCAAGGCAGGCCCTAGAAAATACATGCTCTACTTTTGATTTAATTGGAACCGAAAAGAAAATAAAAAGGCCTGTTATCTAAAGTACAGAACTTGGTTATGAAAACAATACAGTATTTATTACTAGCATGAAGCTCAACAGACAAGGGAGCTATCATTTATTATCTATTGCATACCTGGCTTTTCAAAGTCTCAATAAGGAATTATCCTCATTTTAGAGAAAAGGAAACTGAAGTTCAGAGATTTTAAGTAACTTGGTCAAACAACAAACAGACCCATTTAGTTAAATGCAGGTTTACATGACTGAGGGTGGCCAAGCATCCTGATTTATTGGACCTTGAGTTTCCTGGGATGTAACAATCAAGGGAAAAATATCGGGGAAAGTTCCAGGACACTGGTTACCATACTATGTGTCCAAGTAGTGTACTCTTTGAACATCACCACGCAGTTGTGTGCCTTGTATTTTTTTTTTTTACCACACAGTTGATTTTTTATAAGTACATTTTAAAGCTATCATTTTGGCAGTTTATAATCTGCGATAAATTTTGAAATGTCACTGATGAAAATGAAAACCACAAGTCTTCCGAGTCCTTATCTCAGTATCCAAGAAAAACAGTTTTGTTTTTCTCTGTGAAGGAGTAAAACAATTGCTGTTGTTATGATAAAAACTAGCATGGAAATTTTTCAGTGCAAAAATTTCTGCAAACTTGTTTCAAAGCAGCAGCCTAGTCACAAACCACAGACAGTGCCAGTCCCCCCGGCCTCCAGTGTGGGCTCTTCCAGCAGGGCGGGCTCAGAGGGCCCCACTAGGTGCACCCTGGGCAGAAGTACACACCAAGTGAAGTGCTCTGGCAGAAGGGACGGGCAGGCTCACAACTTTCTCTTCTACAGAAGCCCAGAGACAGATGGCTAAAACCACTGAGAACTTTGACACCAGTAGTGCACAAGTGGTTTTCATACCTGGTAGGTCAGGAGGACCAACTATTACCAAGTTGGCATAGCCCAAACAGCTCTGGCCCTTTTTCATTTAGAAAGATCCATGTAATATCCACCAGGATGGCTGTGGTCATAAAAGACAGACAACAAATGCTGGCAAGAATATGGAGCAACTGGACTGCTTGAACATAACTGGTGGGGTTGTCAAATAGTACACGTGCTGTGGAAAGAAGTCTGGTGGGTCCTTGAAAAGTGAAACAGAGCTGCCATGTGACCCAGCAATTCTACTCCTGTGTGTATGTGTGTGTGTGTGTGTGTGTGTATCCAGGAAACATATGTCCATGTAAAAACCTGCACACAAATATTCACAGTGGCATTATTTCTAACAGTCAAAACATGAAAACAAACCAAATGCCTATTGACTGATGAATAAACAAAATGTAATATAGCAGTACAACAGAATGTCATTCAGCCATAAAAAGGAAGGAGGTACTAACACATGTTACAACATGGATAAACCTTGAAAATATTACGCTAGCCCTGGCAGGTGCGGCTCAGTGCGTTGAGGATATAGGCCTACGAACTAAAGGGTCACTGGTTCGAATCCCGGTCGGGGCAAGTGCCTGGGTTGCGGACCACATCCCCAATTTGGAGCTTTTTGAGAGGCAACCAATTGATGTTTCTCTCGCACATTGATGTCTCTCCCCCTCTCTTCCTCCCTCCCCTCTCTCTAAAAATAAGTAAAATCTTAAAAAAAAATTATACTTAAGTTGGTCACAACACACACATGTTGTATGTTCCACTTACATGAAATGTCCATAATACCATAATAGGCTGACCCACACAAAGTACATCAGTGGGAGCCAAGGGCTGCGGGAGGCATGATGGGAAGTAACGGCTGTGTATGGAATTTCTGAGGTTACGAAATTGTTCTGGAATTAGATCCACTTAAAAAAATAAACTTTAAAAATGGAAACGCACTTTTTAAAAAGCTTTAAAATATTGCATACTCAAGCCCACTTCTAGAAGTCCTTATGCACCTGCATTAAGGACATAAAAAGCATTAAGACTGATCCGTAAGATTATCATCAGTGGTCCACCAGTGGAAAAATGGGGGAGGGGGTCATCATTAAATGTCTATCTGAAAGCAACCTGGTAAGATAAGTTATGGTGCAGGCATATAAGTAAATAATATGCCGTCATTAAATTAAAGTTGTTGGGCATTGATTCCAGAGCAATGAAAACTTACGCTCACACAAAAACCTGTACACGAATGTTCACAGCAGCCGTTTCTGTACAGCCCCGCACCGGACACAACCGAGACGCCCCTCCTCTCCGAGAGCGAGGCAACACGCCGGTGCGCTCCTGCAGTGGGACACGGCTCCGCGATAAAAAGGGATGCGCTCCTGGAAACGTCACAACATGTGGGGATCTCCAGAGAACTATGCTCACTGAAAAGGAGCCGGTCCACTTACATAACAACATTTTTGAAAAGATAAAATTTCAGAGATGGAGAAGAGATTAGTGTTTGCCAGGGTTAAAGATGGTGAGAAGGCAGGAGGGGAGTGGATGTGGCTATACAGGGGCGCCTGGGCTGAGAGGACAGCCTGGGTCTTGTACCTTGACTAGAACACAGTGTCTGTATCCCGGCTGTGACACTGAGCTGCAGTTCTGCAGAATGTTACCACGGGAGAAAACTGGGTAAAGGGCACTCTGTATTATTTCTTGCAACTGCTTATGAATCTAGAATTATCTCAAATGACAAGTTATATTTTTTAAGAATCTACAAAAGTGAGAAAAACAAATCAATGAACAAGACTATACCTTTGACTTTTTAAAAATTCAACAGCCACCTGCCCCCTCCACCTCCCCCAACCCAGGGATACGTGGTTGTGATTTTCTGGCAGCTGTAAGTGTGTGTAAAGGAAGCTGGCTGGGCTGGAAAGGAACAGTCTGATCTATGACTCCATTCATAAAACACTGACCATTGCTCCTCGTTGGTGTTTTCACTTTTTAAGTTTTCAGCAGTCCAACTAGCTTCCCAGGAAACATTTATCCAGACGAGTCAGGCAATGGGGATACTGTTTGGATGCATCTACTGTTCTGATTCACTTTAAGGTATCGTGCATCTCACACAAGCCAGTCTTCAGAGTAAGGAAATCATTAAACATATCAAATAACGTCTTCCTGAATAAAATTTAATCCCTGATGATTCAGAGACATTTTGTGATCTTGAAGGGTTTTGGAATCAAAATTATGAGTGCCAAATTATGCTGCACAGAACTGTGGATGAGTAGGCACAGATAACTGAGACACACCTGGAATCAACTGTTTCCATGCTTGAAGTCACAGGTCCCTGCTATCAGTTATTCCTTTGCCATGTTCCACCATCTTCATAAATGGAACACAGAAAACTTCAGATAAATATATAGAGTTGTCAGATTTGAGGTTTTTAAAAAAACTTTGATTTTTAATTTTTTATTGTTTTTTTAAAGAGGGAAGGAAACCTCCATGTGTGCGAGATCTGTATCGGTCCATTCCCTCTCGCACCCCCAGTAGGGTGGGGGGGCCAGCCCACAACTCAGGCGTGTGCCCCAACAGGGACTCAAACCAGCGACCTTTTGCAGGCTGGTGCTCAATCCACTGAGCCACACCAGCCAGGGCTAAAAGAAGTTTTTAATTGAATTTATTGGGGTGACGTTGGTTAATAAAAATTACATAAATTTTAGGTGTACAATTCTATAATATATCATTTGTATATTGTATTGTGTGTTCACCACCTAAGATTTTAAAAAATATTAATAAAAGCTTTTTGCAATAATAAAAATAAAGGCAAAAACAAACCAAGAAACAAAAAAGCTTTTTGCAGTGCGAAAATGACCCTCTCTCTTTTGGATCATTTCCCTGCCAGTCCACCGGGGGAAACCACACAGTGGTTTAAGAGGCATTCTGATAACGTGACGGAGTCCGATCATTATGTGATTCAACAGGCGACGGGGTGAGCTCTGTGTCGGTATCACAGGGGCTCAGCACGTGCCTTGGGCTGCCTGTCAACAGGAAGGAGCCACTCCTCTCTCATGGCTCTCCAGAGGACGGTGAGCACTTTCCAGAAGAGGCTGTGATGACCTCCTCTGTAGCCTTTGCTGGAAACCCTCCAGCAAGGCTAGGTCTCTTCCTAGAAGTGCCCTTCTCACCACGCGCTACTGCTAACCGGCACGCTGCCCTGGTTAAACCCCTGACAACTAGGAAAAGTGAAGTGCTGACAATCAGCCCCTAGCTGGTTACATTGTAGTGGAAATACACGTATTTTAGCAAGTCATATTAATATAACTGAATATTCTGACTGGCTAATAATAAGACTTTCCCTTCATCTCAACTCTTCCCAAGCACCAGTACTCAACGCCAAGCTGTCTTACAAGCCATCTTGCTCTAACAAAATAAATGGAAGCCAGTGATCAAATTAACATGAAGCCAATTAGGTGCCTACCTACAGGCAGAACACCAAGGGAGAGACACTAGTCCCAAAATGAAAGCGAAAGACATAACTGAGAAAAAAACTATTTGTGTATAGACCTTGTAAAAATTCTTTCCTGAAGAAGTAAATCCACTGAAAATTTTAGGAAAGAGATTTAGGTTGTAAAATGGCAAATATCGTTGTTTATCAACATGCCTTTACTGAGCACCAAATGTGTTTAAGGCGTTATGGTGGGTGGCAGAGATGGAGAATGTGGCCCTTTCCCTTCATCTCAGAAATCTAGCTGTCACCCAGTTGGAATCCATATTTTTGCTGACTTCAAAACACAGAAATGCAGCACAAATCCACAACAGCTCACCCCCCCCCTTCGCAAAAGGCAAGGATATTTTATCCGTGGGGAAGGAAGACAGATACAAAATAACACAAGCCATCCTACTTTGATTTGGAAAAGCTATCATACATTTTCCAATGCAGAACAAATGAAAACAGTTACTTAAAGAAAATTAATGTGACTACAGAAGTAATGACGTGTTTAAAATGGATTATGGTTTCTTCCATAGATTTTTTCCCCATCTACACGAACAATTTAAAATGTGCCACCAGGTGGGAGAAGGGAGGGGACAGTGTCTTAAGTCGGCCCCAGGCTGCTCTAACAAAACACCACAGACCGGGTGGCTTCCACGGAGACTCACTGCTCACAGTTCTGGAGGCTGGGAAGTCTGAGACAGGCGCCAGCAGATTCAGCTCCTGTGAGGCCCCTCCTGCTCATTCGCAGATAGCCACCTTCCAGCTGTATCCTCGGCCTGAGAGGAGAGAGGGGGTGCTGGCCTCTTCCTTCTCCTATAAAGACACTAATCTCATCACGGGCTCCATTTCATGACCTCATCTAAACCTAATCACCTCCCAAAGAAAAGGGCTCACCCCCAAATACCACAACACTTGGGTTAGGGCTTCAACACATGGATTGGAGGTGGGGGGGCGGGCACAAACATTTGGTCCGCAAAAGAGAGGTAGTTTTCTATTTAAGAGGTAAAGGGAATGAATTACTGTTTACAGATTCTGGAGAAAATTGCTACTTTTTAAAAACTTACTCTCTAAAGGGAATCATTTTTATTCATTGATTCGGAATTATCAAAACATATAATCTCTACTCTACAAAAGGGTTGTGTTCTAGATGTTACTTTGTAAACTAGTTATTTGGCCTTTGGAAAATTCTATTTTCTATAGAAATTACGTTAGGTTAGTTCTTAACCTTTTGGGATCCCACACTAATTGTAAAAAATTGATTAAAGCAAAAGAGACTGCTCTATTGCCAAATGACAAAGAGTTTGGATAAAACTGACATTTAGAGTCCCCCAAATCCTAGGAACCCTCAGTTCCCAAATTAAGAACCCTACTTAAATGTCGTTAACAGATCTCCAGATGAGCCCCAAACTAAAAACTCATCATGAAGCAGTGCTGACCCGACAGGAGACCCTCACTACCTCTACGAGGAAGCGGAATCTGCAGTCCACGCAGTCTGAGTTACAATCTCCGGGCTCTCACGGAACACTGTGATATGATCTTTGCTATGCTGCTAAACCTGTACAGACCCCAGTTTCCTGATCCATAAACACGTGCATAATAATGCCTACACCTCATGCGTGGTGGTGAAGATTAAACGAGAGTCTATGAATCATTTGGCACAATTCACAAGCACCTCAGTTCCTGGCAGCTATTTTTAAAAGTACCGTCAGCAAATATCCATTGAACAGACATTGACTCCACTGTGGTAGGTGCTGGGACACAACAATTCACAAGACAAATCTGCCCACAGAGAGCCAGAGTCCAGCAAGGGAGAGAGAAGTGGTGAACAACTACAGTGCAGTGAGCTGCCTCGGCAAAGTGCACACAAGGGGAAACGGGGATTAAAAAAGGTCGGTTTTACATAGGGACAAGAGGGTCAGGTGCGGCTTCAGGGTAATGTTTGAGTTAAGGCTTGCTGGTGGGGCGGGGGGGGGGGGGGGGGGGGGAAGGGGGGGGAGGGAAAAACGAGGTTAGAGAAATGGGCAAGGGCTCTGGTGTCTGATTTTTAAACAGGGGAGGGTGCTGAGAGCCGGGTGTTCAGGAAGCTAGGAAGAAGGCGTGAGCCAGGTCAAGTCAGTCAGAGAGCTGCTACTGCAGGCGTCCACCATGCAGAGTGGGGGACGTCCTGAGGCCATGCAGGGGAGGGGCGGGCGAGGTGAGGGACAGGAGGGAGTCCAAGCTTCGGGCTTCTCACTCTGCACCCTGGGTAAGCGTGCTCTTTGATGAGTCAGGGAGCAGAGGGGCAAGGGGGCTGCAGTAAGGGAACCAGCAAAGTTCCTATCATCTAGAAATGGACTGCTCCGCTGCCAACCTTATCAACCACAGATCTATTACGCAGCTTCACATGTGCCTGTTGAGTTAGAAGGCAGGCCATATATTCTGAATTACTGGGCTGCAAATTAGCGAAAATTCACTGCACTGACATGTTCACTTACAGAGAAAAACTTGTTAAATATGAGAAGTTCAAGCGTAAGCTGGGACCTAGGCCATACTTTTGTCTAAGGCAGCTCTTGTCCTAAGAAAACATTAAGCCACACTCTGCCATAAACTGCACACTTTGAGAAGTTGAATTGTTTAGCAAATTTCTACTTCCCTTCCCTAAACGGTCTGCTAATGACTAGTGCTATGAGGAAGCTTTCCAAACTCATTCTGTCACTTTAATATCTCTCCAAGAGAATCTAATAACCATTTAGAACCTCCTCCAGTCCACTATTTCAAGTGATTTTCTAAAGTTTTCAAGTCCTTTTCTTTGAAGAGCATAATGGTTATGATAACCAACACTCAGTCCTTACCGTGTGCCAACAGTGGTTCTGCTATACATTTACAGGACGATCCCACTTAATTCTCAGACCAGCCCTTGCACACATCCCCTTTCACACAGAAGTACACGGAGGCGGAAAGCAGAGGGACGCCGGAGTCTGCCTGCTCTTTCAGCCATTGCACCTCCTTGTCTCCCCACGGCACTATAAAATTTTAAAAACAGGCGTTTATTACAGAAAATTTAGAATGTAGAGAAAAGCTTTGTTTGTTTCACTTTAAAGTAAAAACAAAAAGCAATCAAGAATGTGGCAGAATCCATGTTGCCCCTTCAGTGTTTACGAGCAAAGGCACCTCGGACAAATTCAGCCGTGAAAGCCTCAGTCCCCCCCCCACCCCCCGCCCCACCAACCGCAACACCCCTCACCTTGAAATGGAAATCACAATGGTTTGAGTTCTGGAGCAGTATTTATATGAATGCTTTAGTGATTCCTCCATTATTCGTCACTTAATCTGTTCCCATGATTTTACTATTCTTAAATATTGTAATATCACAATAAACATCTTTGCACACAAAACTTCAGCTGTATATTAAATTATTTCCTTGGGTGAGATGCCCAGAAACTGGGCGATTAGGTCCAAGGGTCTTAAAATATACAGCAAAATTTCTCCCCAAAACATTTTTACCGACTCATGTTCCCACCAGCGGGGTCTACGTGGGTAGCGGATATAACTGCACCCTGCCAGCACTAGGTATTTTCATGAAGGAAAAAAATTTTTGTCACGAATTTAGTCTAATACAAAAGGCTCTATGCATATATTAAAAATATAAATCATGCATGAATCTCAATAGCTGAATAAACATTAAGCATATTGAAAATTTGTATAAATAAGGGGTTAATTATTCAAAATTTATGAAGAACTCATATAACTCAACACAAAAAAACCACAACAATCCAATTAAAAAATGGGCAGAGGACCTGAATACACACTTTTCCAAAGCAGACATACAGATGGCCAATAGAAAAGATGCTCAATGTCACTAATCATCAGCGAAATGCAAATTAAACCCACAATGAGCTATCACTTCACACCTGTCAGAATGACTATCATCAATAAATAAACAAACAACAAATGCTGGTGAGGATGTGGAGAGAGGGGAACCCTTTTGCACCGTTGGTGAAAATGCAGATTGGTGCAGCCACTGTGGAAACCAGTATGGAGTTTCCTCAAAAGCTTGAAAATAAAACTACCTTATGACCCAGTAATTCTACTTCTGGGTATATGTCCAAAGAAACCCAAATCACTAATTTGAAAAGATACACATACTCCTAAGTTTATTTTAGCATTATTTACAATAGTCACTATATGGAAACAACCCAAGTGCCCATCAATAGACAACTGAATAAAGTTGTGGTACATATATGCAATGGTATTATTATTCAGCCATAAAAAAAAAGAATGAGCCCTGGCTAGTGTAGCTCAGTGGATTGAGCACTGGCCTGTGAACCAAAGGGTTGCCAGTTCAATTCCCAGTCAGGGCACATGCCTGGGTTGTGGGCCAGGTCCCCAGCAGTGGGTGCTCGAGAGACAACCACACACTGATGTGTCTCTCCCTCTATTTCTCCTTCCCTTCCCCTCTCTCTAAAAAATAAACAAATAAAATCTTTAAAGAAAATGAAATTTTAACCACTTGTGACACCGTGGATGGGCCTGGAGGGTATTATGCTCATAAGTCAGGCAACTTGTATGTTGAATCTAAAAATCCAAATAAATGAACAAAGGAAACAGAAATAGACTCAAACAAATAACAAACTGATGGTTGCCAGAGGGGAGGATGAGGGGGAAAATTAGTGAAAATGGTGAAGGGATTAAGAAGTACAAACTGGTAGTTACAAAACAGGCACAGGGATGTGAAGTTTAGCAAAGAGAATGTAGTCAATAATATTGTAATAACTATACATGGTGCCAGGGGAGTACTTGAATTTTGGGGGTGATCACTTTGTAAATTATATAATTGTCTAACCATTATGTATATGCCTGAAACTAATATTAAAATATTAAATGCCAACTGTAATTGAAAAATAAAAGAAAATTTGTATAAATAAAAAACCATTTGTGGCTAATGCATGGAACAGTAAAATGAGTAATAATTAAGTTCTGTGTATTTTACACTTTCTAGAGGATTAATTTGTATATATATGCTAGGATTTGTTGACTGATCACTTATGTTAAAAATCTTTCTTGCACTCAGGTGATTACCCGCTTTTTCAAAGTTTGCGTTCCGCCACTTTGCTTTAAAGTACATCCATTTTGCTAACAGGAAGAAATCTGAAGAGGACTTTCATTTTTATGAAAAAAGGTGCAGTAAAAATAGTGTTCAGGTGTGTTTTGCAACAACTACATCCAGCATCTCAGCAGCAAGCCGCCAGGGCTTTGAACTGTTTCTGTGAGCATCTGTGCTTCATCTCAGTTCATTTGGTACAACTGTTAGCAACATGTGTCCTAAGGTATCAGAGAAGCCTGAGAGCTTGTGAGGGTGTTATGCTTAGTGTAAAACTGGACGTAAATCAGTATTTCCTGTGATGGTGAATGAAATAAAGACGTTGTGTGTGCATCAAATCTGGAGTCTGGGAACCAAGTTTTTCAATATAAACCAGCAGTGATTGCTTCTTTGCTTCACAGCGTCTTGGCTGACCAAAGGTTCCATAGGAACACTACTTTCAGATATCGGGGGACCTGCAAATGGGACTGCCGGCGTTCCATAAAAACCCCGTCAGACCAAAGAACTCGGTCTAGTTACCAGTTGTTTTGTTTTTTCCAAAAGATTTTGATTACTTATTTTCAGAGAGAGGGGAAGGGAAGGAGAAAGAGGAGAGAAACATCGATGTGCAAGAGATATACTGATCAGCTGCCTCTCACACACCCCCACCTGGGACCTGGCGTGCAAGCCAGGCACGTGCCCTGACTGGGAATGGAACCGGTCACCTTTCAGTTCCCAGGTCAGCACTCAATCCACTGAGCCACACCAGCCAGGGCTAGTTACCAGTTTTTAAAAGCTCTAAGAGAAGCCGGTGTCTTACAGAAACAATAATGATCCTTGGGAACAAGTATGGATTTTAAAAAGCACAGTTCAAGCATTTGTTAAGTATCTATTTTGTCTAGGGACAGGGACTGTTTTTTAAAACACCAAATCTATAAACCCATCCCCAAACAAGCCCTATAAAACAGTAAATTCAATTCTATTAAAAGAACCTCAGAAAACTAGCTTTAAAAGAAAACGCTTTACGGATCTTTGAACGTGAAGTAAAAAGACCCTTTCGGCTGGTTTTTTTGTGTACGTAACATATGGCAGAAAACAGGCCAGCTTTGCTAATCAGCAGCCGCGTCAGCCAGATTTAGTTTACGCTGTTAGTAGTACCGTCAATGAAGCATCATGAAACAGCTTGAGTTTTCCAATCCCACGTGGAGGCACTGAGCGAGCATTTAGAAGAATACTGGACTTCTCAGGGAGAAATTTCATATGTGTTTCACAGGACACAAATGAGAAACCCCAGAGTCCCCTTGCCTGCACTCTCCAGCTCAGTGACACACCCAGAATAAGTAAGTGGCGTAGGACCCAGCAGCTTCAAATTAGAATCAACTGGACTCCTCCTTGGGTCATAAAACTCCTCATGATGACGAGTGGTCCACTGACCAAGAATTAAGTCACACTGAAGGGAACAATAGCAAAAGGCAGGACAGGCACTGGGGTAAGCTCTCCAAGGTCTAACAGGATAAAGTGGCATTAACTCTGGCCGAATTTGTTCGCTACCAAACAAATCTGGCATCCTCATAGGCTGTAACACCTCACTAATGAGTTAAGAGGATTTCATTCTGAAACCATAATATCCTTCCTTTAGAGAGCTCCCAGCTTCAAGACAACATCATTGAAAACAGAAAACACAATACTACTACCGCTAATAATAGTAACTAACAGTGAACACTTAGTGGATGCTAAGCATCATATTATATACATCACTTACACTATTTATTCTTCAGTAACCCTACAAAGAGTTGTTCTGTCCACTTTACAGAGGAAATGAAGGCTCGCATGCTAGAAGTTACTGCAACAGACCACTGAGCCTGCACTTGGGGGTTCGAACAAACCCTGGCTGTCCGGCCCCACAACCTGAGCTCTTAACTGTCTTTATAGTGAAATTACAGTTTAACTCTGCTGGGAAAATAAAGTGCCTTAAACTAACAACCCACAAATACGTATTAACACAGTACTGAGTCCTCAGTAATAATCTCAGGTTTTGTGAGGAACAACTGATGTCCAAGGCAACCCAACACCAACAGAATGGGTGTACAAAGTAGCGTCAGCGAGCCAGTGGTTACTACTGGTTACAGGGCTGATGTGACACGCACTCGATTTGGTTTTCCTTCCCCATTCGAATGAATCATTAGATAGACTGCGTGGTGTCCTGCAGATGGCATAAATGAGGTCGCATTAATTCTCAGGTAGCAGACCTGCTAAGAAATTGACATAAAAGCAAATAATAGTGTTAAAGTGATTTCAGTGAGGCTATGACTGAAAAAAGTCTCAGTGGGAAACTTCTGGCTTGAGCGTCCCGGAGGGTAACATGGTCTGGAAAGAGAGGCGTGTCTGCCACGTCCAGCACTGGTCCGCGTCCACTGCCAGGATGGACACTGAGGTTCTCCCCCATCCCCTGGAACTACGGATGTGCAGCATATAATGAAATCAGTTACAGATCTACCTCTATCTCTAGATAGTAACTATGTCATCTTATATAATTAAAAATACACATTTTAAAAAACATGGATATATAAACAACTTTTTACAAAATGGGCCTCTGGTGATGGGCTGGGATAACGACCTAGTCTTAGAGCAAAACAAAAAGCTGAGAAATGAGCTATCAGAAAATAAGAACTTCTCCACCTCCAAGGAGGACTACAAACCATAGTATTAGCTCGAGTTCTGACTTAAGGAAGAACTTTCAGAAATACGCAAACATTAAAAAGGCCTGTGGGTTAATGCACAAATAAGCTCCCACCTCTCTTCCATGACTGGAAGAACGGATTAACCTGAGGCCAAGAACATTTTGGGGGCACTGGTAACCCTATTCCACGTGGACTGAAAAAAGACAGAAAATCACCGTGCTGAAGGTCAGCCAGTCTCCTGACGTTGCCCACCCTCCGGGCCTACCCTCTAAAGTGGAAATTCTACCCTAGGGTTAAAAGTTCAAGAAGGTCGAGCACAACTTATCCTCCACAATGCCGTTTGCTCGGTCCGTACTCCATTTACCACTGACCAACTTCTGGTGTTTAGGTGTCCCATCTGAGAACTATTTATGGAAAGACACAGCAAAGTGGGCCGTTTGGATATTACTCTTCAATCTAAAACACAAATCCTAGTTTAAGATACCCATTCCTGTATCATATGCCAAAATATCACACACATCCAAATGCTTTTTACTTTACATTGCCCTCACCTAACACTGATGGCAAATTATGAAGCTTATGAGCCATCTGTAGATAGCTATGCACGCCAACCACTTACAAGCACTCTTTTGGATGGAGTGGACCTGAGAGAGTCTGTAATCATCCAATATGCCTGGAAGCACACATGCGCAGTGTGGATGAAGGGGTTCTATGGAAGGTAACCTAATCATAGATTTCTAACTTTAGAAATGGTGGGCAGTCATGCCCCAGGCCTGACTACTTTAGTAAAAGGTTTCTTTGTCTTGAGCAAGCCCTGCCAACGTTTTTGTGCATCTAGGTTAAACACACCTTTGAAATAACCATCCTCAAGAGCACAATCTTGTTAACTGTTTGGGCTCAAGTCAAACAAAAATTCTTTACAGGTTTGGATGTTACTCCTGTCTACAACAGAAAGTTACCAATACCACAATAGCACCCAGTAAAAGAGAGGGAGAGCTGCAGGGTGAGGGCTGTGCTGGGAGGGAGAGATCTGGGGTTGGGACATCGAGAGGGTTCCCCAGGGAGTGGGGCTTGAATTGACACTGAAAAGACTAGCAGAGGGGAGGCCAAGGCATGCAGGAAGGGGACCCCTGGTACTAAGGAGTGGAGGCAGGAGTGGGCGGCCACGCGCTGTGAAGAACTGGGACCCTGGGGAGGCCTGCAGAACATTTCAGATTCTATCGTAACTTTACTGAGCAACCATCTAATAGACTGTCGTGTGATTAGCACGTCACTAGAAAACCAAGTCAGCAACGATTTGAAGCACAGTAACGCATCCCAACACTGTAAATATTTGCTAAATGAACTGATTCTGAGTCATGCTCAGGGAAGACTTCACAGCAGTGACACGTGGCCGGGTTATTAAGGATTTTACAAGACAGAATGTTGATGGACATTTCAAGCTGAAGGCACAGTGTGAAAAGAGGCGTGAAGGCATAACACAACACAGTAGGGAGAAGGGGCAGGGTACCAGAGCAATGCAATCATCTCTTAGTCTGTTGATACTGTCTCCCAAGCACCTAATTAATATCTACTTCTTCCTACCAACACCCCAGACCAGGGCCCCGTTGTCTTTCACATGGGCTCCCAGCATCTGCTCTTGTCCCCTCCTATTCATCTCTGTACTGTACCAGAAGGATCTTTCTAAACCCATCGGAACTGATCCGGCCACTCCTGCCTGAAGTCTTTCAAACATGCCCCTTCACTCTTTGGATACAACCTGCAGTCCCTCACTTTGCCGAGAGCCACCTCGTGCACGGGCCCACACCTGCTTCCTGTCCAGCTTCTGCCCTCTGCTCCTGCCCAGTGTCCCCCAGCCACGCAGGCTCCCCCACCCCACTACACCTTACACACAGGCAGATACAAGCAGGGAAAGCTAGCTCCCTTATCCACCTGCCCCACTTCCCACTTCCCTTGTACTTGTGCAGCAAACCTCTGCTGAAAGATTACTTACTCCAAAGAAATCTTCCCCCACTCCTTCCCCAAAGCCCCAGGCTAGATTAGGGCCTTCTGTTTATACTCTAATTGTACCCCAAATACACAGTAACATTTGGTTAGTATCCAGGTTCTTGAGGAGAAAGGAGCTGTGCCTGCCTGGTTCACCATGCAGCACCCACTCAGCCCCTGGCACACAATGGGTACCCGTTACATGTATGAGGAATGACCAAAGAGCAAACTGAAGACAATATGGGAAGACCCTGAAAGCCAGTACAGTCGTCTGACCAGACAGCGGGCCCGGAGCTGGCCTTGCTGCGGATGCCAATGGCCTCCAACACTGCTCTTGGCACCAACGAGAATGGCTGACTCAGCTTTACCAGCCTTCATCAAAAGGAAGCCAAGAAGAACATTCATCAAAAAGAATGAAACTCAAGGTCTGCTTTTCACCACCCTACTTCCATATGAGCAAGAAGCCCTCCGAATGGCAGCGCGGCATCACTCACCCAGCAGGGCGAGGTTACCGTCTTCCACCTCACTTGCCTCCTTGGAAACCTGGTCTGTCCATCTGCAGTGAGAAGCTATGGATGACCCTGATCTACAGACAGAAGAGTTACCCCCACTTCAGGTGGGCTCATGTTTCCACTTGTACACTCTAACTGGAGAACCCAAATTTATCCCATGTCGAAATAGTCCTTCCTCCACCTCTTAAGGCAAGTTCCTAACCCATCCGGCCCTCCCCCCCAATCCCCCCCACCCCGGCAGTCAATTTGCTCCTGGTGATGACCAGCACCAGATCAAGGCCGTTCTGTCCCACCCTTCGTGCTCTGGCCCCTGGGGGTGCGTTTCCTTGCTCAGACTGGACCTCCCAGCTAACCATTCCACAAACGGTCCAGATGCCACAACCACCTCTGCAGAGTCTTAGTCCAAGGGAAATGCAACTGGATGGACGGGCTGTGGTGCGGAGACTCAGGCTGTCGGTGTGAGTTCCGTAAGCTCCCTCTCCTGAAAATGTCGCGTTGCTTTTTCACATGCTACAGCGTGGGCGAACCTCGAAAACATTATACTAAGTGAAAGAAACCAAACACCAAGGTTAGCTATTGCATGATTCTATCTACCTGAAACATGCAGAACAGACAAACCCACAGACAGAAAGATCAGTGGCTGCCCCGAGACGCAGGGGAGAGAACAGAGAGTAACGGCCGATGAGCACAGGGTCTCCTTTGGGAGCGATGAAAATGTCCTGCAATTAGGTAGCGGCAGTGGGAGCACAACACTGTGCACGATGAACCAAGTGTCACTGAGTTGACCATTTCACAGGAAGCTTTATATTATGTGATTTCACTTCAAAACATTTCAAACACTTAAAAAGAAGTCAACCTTTCCCTCCCAGTTCATAAAGAGTGGCTTTCCACCCTCCTACTTGCACTCTGGATCCTTCTCCCTTTCATCTTCAATTCCCTCTCTCCACAGGATGCTTTTTTCCTGCTGACAAATCTGTTCGAGTGTCCCCAACCTAAAAATCTTCCCCGAATCCTGTCTTCCCCGTGATTCTCATCTAGATCTGTCTCAAGAGCTCATAAAAAGCAGCCAAAATCAAAAGCCTCCACTTTTCAGCTCCAATATTCCCTTTTACTTCCGTTTCTGGCAATGAGCTATCTAGAGCTAGCAAAACCGACCTGCTACAACTTGTAAAATTAATACTCTTGTAAAAGCGAATGGATGAATCTTCATGAAATTCAGGCCAAGAAGGAGAGGTATTGGAAGCTGCCAGACACCCTCAGAGGTGCACTGTCCAATAACTAGGACATGAGTGACATGTGGCTATTTAAATGTAAATTAATTAGAATGAACAACTGTAATTGAACAACAATAAAGTAATAAAATCTTTAAAAAAAAATAAACTAAAGCTCAGTTCCTCAGTTGCCCTAGGCCACATTTCAAGTGCTCAATAAATACCTGTGGCTACGTGACTACTGTATTTGGCAGTACAAAATATACGCCACTGGAAAATCTCAGTACCCAGACATACAGCAGCTCAATGTGTAGTGGCACCTGATTCAGATAACGTAGGATGTTCTGAGATCATTACATCTTATTCCCTATAGCAGCGGTCCCCAACCTTTTTGGCACTAGGGATGGGTTTTGTAGAAGACAATTTTTCCATGAACGGGAGTGGGGGGACAGGAGGCAGAGCTCAGGTGGTAGGTAACGCAAGCACACCTGCCAGCCACTCACGTCCTGCTGCGCAGCCGGTTCCTAATAGGCCACAGACTGCATAGTGGTTCCTGGCTGGGGGTTGAAGGGGTTGGAGGGGTTGGGGACCCCTGCCCTACATTGAACCAAAAGGGAGGCAGATGCAGTTTCCTAGTTTCCAAAGTAGAGCTCCATATGATCAGACATTATATAAAAAAGGCCAGAGGAACCTTTTTTAACACAAGAAATTATAAAGGTTAAATGGTTAAATAGAACAAGACGGAGAGTGGGACATGATGCAGCTAATTTTTACTAAAGCAAAAGCACTCTCCAAAAGCAACATTTAAAAAAATATATTAAGTGGTATGTATCGAACAGGCATGAATGAGAAAGGAAATAGCTATTTTTAAAGCTATTCCAAAAATCAGCCAATTTGAAGGCCCAAATAGTACAATGGGTAGATACCAAAGAGAACTGGATAAATGAAAAAATGAAGTGAACATCTAAAACACTGCTCATACGGCACTGAGACCTCAGTCCCTCCATTATGCACTACTTACTGGTCTGGGCTTTTATTTTAAAAACTGACCACTACAGTCCTCCAACAGAATACCCATGTAAGTGACCAGTGTTGTTAGAAGGCATGAGTTTACTTTTAACTATTATCCTACCTACGTCAGGTGCCCTGCAGATGCATTCACTTTGATAAAATGGCCCAAACCAGTCCACCTGATGAAGTTCAAGTACAAAGGTGGCATTCAGAGGTCCTGCGGCATAAATCAAAAAATTTACTCAGGCAGAAGGAAGCGAGAGGCAACAGCTGCTGCAGAAGAAGGGGAAAAAAGATGTTTTTATAGTTAAGTAGAAGGGTGGTCCTTACTTAAAAATACAATAAACAGGATCTGGTTAGAACAGAGGTTCTCAAAGGGTAGCCCAGATACCTCTGAGGGTGCGTGGATCCTTTCCAGAGGTTCCATGGATCAACACTATTTTCCTAACACTACTATGAGAATGCTTCTTCAGTATGACCTTTCTCATCGTTGTAAGGTGTCCCGGCGGCTACAAAAGGTGTGATCTCAAAGACTGAAGGCAAAGCAGACAGGAGGGTCCAGCTGTCTTTCATTAAAGCCAGACACGTGACAGATTAGCAAAAATGTCAATGTCTGTTTTCACAATATTTTTTGTTTTGGAAAATATATTTTTCATAAAAATATGGGTTATTTATCATATAATGGCTAGTTATTATTTTAGATGTATTACTAATTATTTCCATTTTTTATTTTAAAATAGTGCAAAAGTAATTTTTAATAAATACCAATCCACATAAACAAAAGCTCTCTGAGGTTGTCAACTTTCGTCCTAAAACCAAAAAGTTTGAGAGCTGCTGTATTATAAATTGTGTACAGAATTCTTCCCTTCTATAAGGTTTTACTTCTAAATAGACATTGTAAATTTAGCTTCCCAGCTTAAAGGCAAATATCCCAAATATACCTGAAAAATATGTCCTTATACTTAACTTCAGGAGTTAAATTTAACTCAAAGTACTTCAAACACAGAGTTTAAAAACCTAACACTTAAATCCCTGAAATTTTTTGACACACAGTCATTTTGAAAGCAAGCTGACAATAACAAACAAAAGTTAACAATAAATATTTTACTCCATGAAATAATTAAGTCCTTCCCAGTTCCCCACTAACCCATCAAATTATGTGTTATAACAAGAAACAACACTAATGAAAGAGGATGACCTGATTTTCACATTACTATGTGGGCAGAAAAACTGAACGTTTCTTTAGCCAAAGCATGACACTAACTCCCTTTCCAAATGAGGATACTCCTAGTGGAAACTCTTCGTCACCAAAACATAAAATGTTAAGTCATAAATAATGAGACACACAAGTTTCCTGTGGCCAACTCACCTTAGGTAGTACTGCAAAGAGTATATATCCACTTGTATCAAACACAATACAAATGCTCAAGTGCTTGTTTATTAACATAAAGAGAGAGAACACTAGCTCAGGATCAAAGACTCATATTCCTGACCTCAACGTGGCACAACAAAACACCTCTTAGAAACCACACTTTCCATTTGCCTATCGCCTCAGTTGTCCCATTTTCACCAGGTCCCACTTTCTTTGACTCATTTAGCTAATCAGTTCACGTGAGCATTGTGTAGGTTTCTTAAATTCATAGTGTGGCCTCCTCAGAGGAAAAGCCACCTTCCCCGGCGGGCTGCAGCCCCAGCCCCCATCTACTTCCAGCCATCAGGGGCTGGAGCTTGTGGGCTCACCTCCCTCCTTCCTGTAAATGCGTGTCAGTTGTACGTGTGGCCCTGACATGCTACAGGAATGTAATTGCCAGAAGGAAAGCAGAGTCCCAGCGGGAGGAAGAAGCAAAAGAGACAGAATGAATAAGAATAAAGTGGGAGAAAACTGCATGACACCCCCTTCTCCTCCAAAGAAAGAATCTACGTGGCATCTCCTCTCTCCAAGCATGACTTTCATCGTTCAGAAGTGAGTTCCTTTGAAAGAGAGCAGCATCGATGAGAGAACAAACCCTGTGTGAGGCTTTACAGTTACTACAAAGGTATGTCACATACTCCCATCTATCAGGAAGACACTCAATGCTTTTAAACTAGAGCTCAGAGCATTTACATCTTTTGGTCATGGACAAGGAGCAGATTATTTGTAGCTTTCTCTCTACAAAACGTTTTCTCTCTTTGCTTTCTTAGTTTGGAAAACATTACAGAGAAATGCCTGCAAACCAAACGGACTGTCTCTTTAGGGCAAACGACTTGATTTCAAGAAAAGAAAACGAAACAATCGTGACTGTGTGGATGGTACAGTTGACATGTACAATAATCACGGGCTCCGAGGGAGGGCTGACACCTTCTCCCTCTCCTTCTGACATGGCTTAACTGTGCTGCACTCATTTGTGTCTTCTGTATGTTTGGGGGACTTTGTCTTATAGGGAAACTGATGGACGTAAATGACAACCCAGAATTTTGTACACATAAATCTTGTTTTAATCAAATCAAAGGGAAGGGAGAACTGAAAGTTTAGTTGGTCAAGTTACAATGGATGAGATCTCTCGTTTCCATCATGTTTCCTTTTCTGGAGAAGAAATATAAGTAGCTCAATGAAACTGAAAGTGAATTTCACCCTGGCCGAGGGGCTCAGTTGGCTGGAGTGCCGGCCGGTACACCAAAAGGTTGCAAGTTTGATCCCTGGTCAGAGTACGTATGGGAGGCAATTGATAGCTGTTTCTCTCTCACACTGATGTTTGTTCCTCTGTCCCCACCCCCTTCCTTCCCCTCTCTTTTAAATCAATAAAAACATATCCTTGGGTGAGGACTTAAAACAAAAAGAGCAAATTTCATGAGAGGTTCAAGGAAGTCATTACTTTGTTAATCACACCTCATATCTCATAGGCTTTAAAATTTAAAAAATTATATTCGGTACAATCTTCATTGGAAATTTTTTCACGTGTAAGCTCAAATTACATAGTCAAATGCCACCAAGTACAAGGGCAGTGATCAAAGAGATAAAACAACATCAAAGACAAGCAATGTGGCGCCACAGGAAAAAATCTCTAAGGTCAATACATTCTCCATAGTTGCTCTGAAAGGGCTCCCATTTTTCAGGAAATGGGCTATAATTTCAATCATTACAACCAAGTTTGCTATGAAGAACAAAGGAATTCAGAAACCAAGAACTTCCAGGATGAAACCATGTCTAAAATAAGTCTGTATATATGGTTCGATGGCAAATTGGTATTTTAAAGACAGACGTGGAAATGTTATAGCAAGTAGCATCCATTTTCCTTTTTCTAGCACAAGCCAAGTTTCGTTTAGAGCTCCATCCTCTCTGACTCACTGGGTGAGATCTGACAGTGTCAGGGCTGGGAAGGGAGGAGCATATGACCCTGAGTGACTGGCTGGGTGACAAAGAGACTAAGCAGAGGCAGACAGGCTTCAGGGAAGAGGACCTGCAACACAAGGTAAAATATGCAAAGAAAGGAGGGGCTGCAGAATTATGTTATTTAGTTTATTTAAACATGTTATTTATTATTTAGTATTAACTTATTTTTATTTATTAAAATTTTTAAGGGTATCAGAATTCAAACAGCAACAAAAATACAAGGTGGGACCGCCAAAAACTAGGAATTTATGTATAAAATTTGTGTATTTATTCTTACATATTTAAACTTCAGTCATCTTCAAAGTACTCTCCAATTTGATACAATACACCTATCAAGTCATTTTTTTCCACTGCTCAAAACAGTTTTTGAACTCATCGATTTTGATGCCTTTTAGTGCTTCTGCCATTTTTTTGTTTCACCTCTTCCACACTGGCAAAAGATTTCCCTTTGAGGAATTTTTTTTAGCCAGAGAAAGAAAAAAGAAAAGTCGCTTGGGGTGAGATTGGGTGAATAGGGAGGGTGGGGCACGGGGGTCATGCTGTTTTTGCTCAAGACTGCTGAACATTCAGCCAGGTGTGGGCAGGTGTGGTTATCAATCACCCATCATGAAACGGGCAAATGCACTGAAAGAGTCTTCAGAAGAAATTCACTGAGGCTGAACACAGCCTCTCACAACAATGCCAGCTGGTACACTGATACAGATGGGTCCCTAGACCACTCAGAAGGTAGGGGCCTGTCCTCCAGAAGATAATTTTGGTTTTTGGGGGGTCACTTCTTGTAATTTAGGTGAACACTAGAGAAAGCTTAACTAGGGACTGTGATATCTCAGATTCTTAAAAAGGGCTGCCGAGTCTCTTCACTGGAGAAATTTAAAGAAAGAATACAGCCACATCATGATCGTGACCAATCCCAACCTCAAAGGCTAGTTTTTATCTGATCTCTCTCCACCTACAAACGTGGTCCTCCTGAACTCGAACCCAAAAACTGATTTCAGCACACTTTGCTCACAATCTTCTCTTTCCTCTGCATCCCTTATTTCTGTGACTAGCCCCACAGCCTTCCAGGGACCCAGGCCTGAAAGCACACATGCTCCCTTCCCTTGCCCTGCACTGGCTACCCAGCGCCCAAGCTTGAAGTCTCGTTGCTGATGCTGCAATTTCAGCACCGCCCCTTCCTACCTCCACGCACCCCCTCCAGTCACACCCTCAGCACCTCTTTGCCAGAACTGTCTCCTAGGGACTCCTCGGCCTCCAGAACCCCCTCCCCTACCCAATCCAACTCGTCAGTGACTCTGTCACATTGATTTCTTACAGCACAGCTCTCATTCACTCAGCAAGCAAACAGGAACCGCTGTATCAGTTCTCTAAGGCTGCTCTAACAAACTACCACAGACCAGCGGCTTAAATCACACACTTGTGTTACTTTCAGATCAGAACTCCCAAACGAGCCTCACGGGACTAAAATCAAGGTTTCATCAGTGGGCCGTCTTCTTTTCCCTGCAGAGGTCGCGGCTTCTCTGAGAGATACAAACGCCTGACCCCCCCCTGTAATTTTTCTGACCGTGACTCTGCAGGGCTTTTGGAGGCTCCACAGGAAAATCCTTTCCTGGCCACTTCCAGCTTCTTTAGGCTGCCTGCATTTCTTGGCTTATGGTCCTTGTGTCCATCTTCAAAGTCAGCAACACTGGGCCAAGTCTCTTCATGCTGCCTTCTTTCTAGCCTCGTATGCCTCCCTCTTCCACATTTAAGGACCTTTGTGATTATAGTGAGCCCACCTGGATAATCTAGGGCAGGGGCGTCAAACTCACTTTCACCGGGGGCCACAACAGCCTCATGGCTGCCGTCAAAGGGCCGAGTGTAATTTCAACTCCTTAACAGTTAAGAAGTAGTTACATTTATACAGTTCTTAAAATTATTTTGGCCCTCTGAAGGCAACCGCGAGGCTGCTGTGGCCCCGGTGATAATGAGTTCGACTCCCCTGATCTAGGGTACTCTCCCTTCTGGGGCTTTATCTCATGCTACTTCCTTGATGCACGCTAGTACTCACTGTACTCAAACTGCGGAACCAGGAGCACCAAACACTACTGGGCTTCCCTCCCTCCACCCATTCCCATGTAACTTACCCTATCTAGCAGGCCCTCTCCACTCTCCTGTCCAAATTATGAGCATACTTATCTTTTAAGGCCCAGCTCCAACGCCATGCACCCCTCTGTATCTCTCTGCCTTCTCTGAACACCCACAGTGCCCCGTTCCTCCAAAATGGCACATTCAACAGTAACAAAAGGGAAAAGTCTGGCCAGAAAAAAACGGTTTCTGGTGCTCTCTACAGCTAGCTGTGTGACCCTGGGCAAGCCACTGAACATCTCAACCTTGGTTTCATCAACTGTCAAGGAAAAAGCAGACCACTTTCTAAGTTCTTTTCCAGTTCTTAAGCCCTATGGAATCACGAGGATTTTTAGTTACTTCTTTTTATCCCCAAAGCCACAATCTAGTCAAGGCCATCATTAATGTCAACTGATAAATGCACTCCCTTCCTAATGGACCATTCCTGCCTCCAGTCTTGGGTTGCTCCCCACCCCCCTAAAAAGCATCTTTCTAGGTAACTCCCCTCTTCAAAATCAGTTAAAGGCTCTCAGAAAAATGTCCAATGTCTTCAACGTGGACCCTAGAACCCATATACGACCAGGCCCGTTTCCCCTTTGGTTTTCCTCACTGACTTTCTCTCAATTCCTCACATGTGCCTCCAACCACCCCCTCTTCTGCTCCCGCAGCTGCCTGTCCCCCTCACCTCAGAGCCTGTCCTTGAACGCCTACTTCCTCTTTCCACCAGAGATTCCTGCTGATTCTCCTGGCAACCTTTCCTGACCCCCAATGTGCCTTAGGTGTGCTTCCTGGGCAACTGAGCTTTTGAAGATCTGTGGGCGGGACTGCCAGCCTCCATCAGCACCGCTGGCACAGACTGGGGCTGCTGCCTGAATTCTGCAGCAGGACTTTCAGCCACCCATGGCCACCCAGAATCAAGATGACATTTTCCAGCAATTTTTTGCAGTTTCACGTGGCCACATGTTTAAGTTCCGGCCAAGGAGACAAAAACAACTGTCTAGGGGCAGTTCTGGGACCTCCCCCTAAGAGAAAGCATGAATGAACCCATTGCCCTTTCTACTTTCTTTGTCTCTTCCTCTTGCCTGCTGCCGGGGATATGGCGCCACACTCTGAACCTGGCAAACACTGGGTTAGAAGGGGCCTATGACTGGTCAAGCCAGCTCTGGACCTACCACCCTTTAAACCCCACTGCAGCCTTTTATGGGAGACAGAAACTTCAACTATGTTTTGGGATCCCATTACTGGAGCCTCTATTACTTTGAGATCTCTGTCACCTGCACAACACATGTGGCCAGAGCTCCAGTACCAATAATCATCTGTTAACTCAAGTACATGCCTCCCCTCCTCTACTGGATTACAATCTCTTTGCCAGCAGGTGAATTGTCATGTGTCCCTGTAAGATCCATGCTCCTTAGCAGAGGGTAGCGCACAGAAATCCTCAACAGTGAGTGTGAACAATCAATGAATTAGTGACCACATGGCCGCTGAAGCAGACAGGCTCTGTCCAACCTACACAGTCCACCAGGGCTCAATGTCATGGCCAACCAAACAAGGTTAAAAAAGTGTGTCAGTTTCCACCATTATTTTATCATGGAAGAGTCGGGTACCTAGACATCAGAGTTGATGCTACTCTCTGCTTGGGCACTTGACACCAGTGTGGTCTACGACTGGCATACTCTACCTGAATGCTCTATAAGAGAATATGCAAATAAGTTAAGCCCTTTAAATGGCAGCATGTGTTACCTCTGCTCCTGGAATGTGGGATTCTAGCAATTTGTATGGTCTGAAGGCTGTTGTTGCTCTATTCCAGAGGGAATAACAGCAACACTGGGCTGGGAAGCTGGCCTTCCAGAGTCCCCAGGCCTCGGTAGACTCCCCATTCATGAAATATTATGTATTCCCAGGCCATCAAGATATACTCACCTTCACAGGGCCAGATTACATTAGAACAGATTACTGAAAGGATTACACTTAAGAGATACATATTTAGAGAGACATACATGCAAATAATTGCTAGATATTTACTATATGTCAGGTGGTATATAGGTACCAAGGATACAGAGATTAACATGCCAGACAGTGAGCAGAGAGAAAAGGAAAGCACTAGTCACTCTCACAAGAATGAGGAAATTGAGGCACACAAAGGTGAGGTATTAGAACCAGGGCTACACATGCAGGAAGGGGGAGAAAGTCTAAGGCAGTCAAAAGGATCCACAGTCCTAGGGTGTGAGCGTTTGACTTATGAATGCCAGGACTTCTTCTGTAAAGTCTGCTTTGCTTCTGTGTTTTTGTTTTTGGTGGGAACCAGTGATGAGGAAGCAAATACAGCCCAGGTGGAGTAGAGATGGGGGTGGACAAAATACATTTGGGGAAATAAAGTCTGTGGTGTGGTATGTTCAGAGTCCAAGGTTCAGATAGGAAAGTGGCAGGAAATGAAGCTGGATCATGGATGGCCCCAAAGAGGGAGCAAATTAAGTTTACAGGGTGGAGTGAAATGATCCTATTAACATGTCAGAAAACCACTGTGACAGCAGATTAGGGACCAGAACACAGGCGAGACAGAAGGGAGCCAGGGAGAGACTGTGCTCATCCAGGAAGGGACTGATATGCTTCTAGGGGCGGACACTGGAAGAGGAAGGGGGTGGCAGAGAGGGACAGAGAGGAGCCCAAAAGGACAGTGTGTGGTGAATGCCATGCAGGGCGGGGAAGGATGTGGCTGACGGGAAAGAGAAGGACCCGCATACGCATACTGCTGCCAGCTTGATGGCATGGGACAGTGGGTGGACGGTGGTGCTTCTGACCTTGCAGGGTGTCCAGGTGAAGCTTGCTGACGAAAGGTTATGAGGCTGGAGTTATAGGAAATAGATGGATTAGAAATAAATATCTGAGATGGAATAATGAGTGCATGGATAGGTACTTGAATCCAACCACATTACCCACTGAAATCGGTCTTCCAACTGTACCTTGCATACTATTCAATTAAATCTTGAATTCCGGGAAGCCCTTTAAAATACGCCAGTCCTATTTCTTTAAAGGATGAGAAACAAGCATGAGGCTCTGTCTCGGGGCTCAACCCCCCTCACTGTGCAATGCACTCACGGCCACCTTCCTTTGGGGTCACTGAGCCTATTCTAAAACCACCAATCCTTGCCAAATAAACAGAAAGGAGCTGCTCTAAAACCAAAGCAAGCACAATATTTGCAGCCTTCTCTTGGGGACACGGGAGTCTTGAGATACTGTCTCTCAGGGGCTCTGCAGAGTGGCTCTCACCGGTCTCCCAGGCACCCACCGCCTTCCTGGCTGACTTGTACTCACAGAGAACAAAGCCAATGCCAAAGCACTGCTCACGGTCCTCAGGATCCGCTGCGTGCCTCCGCCGAGTCCCGTGAAGACCTTAAAGAGGCTAAACTCTACTTCAGTCATATCCCTAACATTAAATCAGACTGCAATTACAAATATCTGGGAGTGAAACATTTAAGAGGCGCTTAAGCAACATTTTCTGCTACATGCAACTAATAATTCTTGTCCGATTGCAGTCTCAACTGGTATGATTACTTGAATATTCAAAATAAATCATCATGTTCTCCAAGTTCATTCATACAAAATACACAAAGAGTGTTGTCGTCTCAGTAGAAATTTTAAAAAAAGGGTGGAAACATAAATTCAAACCTGTGTAATATAAATAAGGCATATGACAGAAAAACACATTTCTTTTTTAAGACTGAAAATACCCGTATTTGATAAATGCTGTTTGGGTGCGGGGGTAATTGAGGAGATGGAGAGGCAGAGTTAAGTGTGTTTAAAAAAATGAAATAAAAGGCTGCTATGATGTGCCACTTTTAAAAGCAAGCACAAGCTAGGAGTCATTCATCTCTGCTACAGAGAGTGTCCATGGAGGTTGTTTTATCACCTGGTCACACTCCATGTTAATATATAGGCCATTCGGTGCCTTTTGCGATTCTCGTATTATGGTACTCACAGCCAACATGATGTAGTCAGACCTACTAATCACACCCAGAAAGAAAATAAGGAAGTTCTCAAGGAGTCTAATAATCCCAAGAGAAGTGAAGAGGGTGGAAAACGCATCTATCTTCAGGCTGAACAAATGGCTATCAGTGTAGCCTGTGTCAGATGACGCAGTCGATGTTTTAAAAATATACACGACTTACACCTCTACCCAAGGGAAATCAGACAGTCTGGAGATAGAGGTGCCCTTCCATCCCAGCCCGGACCTCTCGGGTCTTATACACCCTGTAAATTAAACCCAGGTGAGGCCAGGTAAAGAAACTGATGCCAATGTCCTTGGCCAGAAGTGCTGGTGCAGCCAACTGGCAACTGGGATTTGAATACTGATTTCTTACACCAACAATTTGAGCTCTTCTGTGTTTGCACTTCTGATTACACCAAAAAGAGGAGGCTTAAGTGCAAAATCTCTAAAAAAGGAGTCAGGGAATAAACAAAAGGTCACCCTTCCAAGGGCTGATCATAAAGGTTATTCTTTTATTAGCTTACTTTTTCTAATGTTTAGTTACCGACAGAAGTCCTACATTGGACACACTGTCAACCTCCCAGGACTGTAATGATAAGAAACTCAACTTTGTTTCCCCTAGCTCTGTATCAAGAGCTGCAAATGCAAAGATAACTATTTAGTTCTAACAGGCATGTAGCATGCCAGGGTGGCTGAGAGTAGACAGCAGCCAACCTGCCTGGTTTTGAATCCGTGGCTCTGCTGCCTGCCAGCTGTGGAGCCTTGAACAAGTCACTTAACCTTTCTGTGCCTTAGTTTCCTCGTCTATAAAACTGGGGTACCTACCTCAGGGGGTTTTGTGAGGCCAAAATGAATATATGTAGAGGACATCAGAAAAATGCCTGGTATGTGGTATTGGCAGCTGTATTCAGTGCCCCACAGATCAGCCTCATTCTTCCTATAAGTTATAAAGTATTCCATTGCCCAGCTATAGAATAACTGATTCTTCTGAAGGTCATTTACTCCACTCTCTCAATCTTTTGCTATTATGCATGAACAATGCTTCAGTGAACATCCTATACAACAGAGGAATCTTTTTACCATGACCACCAAATTAAGTCAGTACCCTACTAAACTTTCATGTATAATACTGATGGACTGAATACCCTCCAAAGCAGGCACAGGTATTATCACCTCCAAATTCTAACAGAAGTGCCAAAGAGATGGAATAACTTATGCCAGAGCCGACACAGCCATAGTGGCAGAGTGGGAACCCTATCCAGATGGTTAGCTGCTAACCTGAAAGGTGTTTTCTGCAATCTGCTTCCTGCAGCTTTTAATTAAAAGAAAAGCAAAAAACAGTAGATGCTTTTATCAATGCACCTCAGATCCCCAGTGAAGATAAATATTTAGAAGTTCTATTAAAAAATCCCAAATTTTCAGAGGTGCATATCAGCTCGCAATTTGGGCAGATGAGGTATCGACAACTTCTTTAAATATTAATTTATTTCGTCTGCCAAAGACTAAAGCAAAGGTACCCTGAACACTAGCCCAGGGGACAGACACCACACTGCCAAACTCCCAAGCAAGCAAATGAACAATTATTGAATTTGGTATCATGAGAACTAATCTTTGGGGAAAGAGAAATTCCTAATAATTATTTTGTAAAAGTGTCTGCTGTGCCAAGACAAAGTGGAACAGGTACTCTGGGGTTCAGAATAACTCAGGTAAAATAAAAATCTGAGTGGCCAATTCTCCAACATGACTTTATGAGGTCTGATTAGTACGCACTTACAAAAGATTCACTCTGACAGAGTGAAGCTGTTGACAACAGGGAAAAGAAAGGGCAAAGGTAGAATTTAATAGAGATGGAACCTTTAAAAAGCATATGCCACAGGTGGCAAACACAAGGCCCGTGGGCTGAATCCGGCCCTCCACCTTGTTTTATCTGGTCCGGCACCTTGTCTCTACCCAATGGCAATGCCAAGCTCTCACTTAACTGTTAAGGAGAAGTTACACTTAGACAGTCCTAAAATTACATTCGGCTCTTTGAAGGCAACCGCGAAGCTGATGTGGCCCCCGGCGAAAATGAGTCGGACAGCCTTGGAGTATGCTAACAGGAGGGTACCAATCTATTATAAGGATTACAGTTAGAAATTGGCAGGTTTGTGTCAAGAAAATAGTTTTTTCCTAACTAGAGGAAGCATGACAATACCAGCACTAAAAATCTTAAAACAAATAAACTATTTCCTAAACCCAGTCGGCAAGCAGACAGGCGTCTAACCTCAGATGTAAGGAACACTAGGACACTGCCCACGAGGGCACTTGAACCAGTAATGTCGAGGGAGGAGGGGGAGGAAGGATGGGAATGTCATCCTTAAGACACTCACCAAGCACAAACACTAAATCCAGGCACCATACAATTCTAAGAGTGCCTACAAGTCAAATAAAAAAGCTGCCATGCAAGAAACATGCCGGTGGGAGCCCAGCAGGAACCAAACGGTTTGTGTGGGTGGGTGGGGGTTCCCACCACAGAATCTCAAAATTAGGTCAGTTACCTTCCTAAGCAACTCACTTTGTGAGGCCAAAACATCTCCTGAGGTTATGTTCAATCACTTCAAGAGAAAAGTGTAACTTCCATCACTAACTCTGACACCCACCTTTCTAAGTAAGACCTAAATGATTTCAACTTTCATTCTCTATCTTCTGTCAAACAGAAAAAAAGGGTCTGCTCATGGCAAAAGGGAAGATACATTTAGTTCTGAAAGGGACCTGAAAATCACCTTAGTTTAAGTCTTTTTAAAGAAAATGTGTATTATACACAGTAAAATACGGTACTTCATTAAAAGGTGGGAAGCATCCTAATTACAGCGATATTAAAATGCGGAAAAATGCTTGTAGTGATTATAAGCTGTATCTCTACCCAGATATGTTAAAATGTGAAAAACTGTGTCTAAAAACGGACAAAACGTGGTGGAAAGATGTACTTGCACAAGAGCAACGACAACAAAAAGGGAGCCGGGGGGGACTGGCGGCACGAGGAGGAATCGAGAGTCCAGAGGAAGCAACGGCTTGTGCAGATGTGTATCTGGGCGGTTAGGGTCTCTCTGCCCGATCACAAAGCTTCCCCCTTCTTCCTTTATGTTACCGCTGACACCCAGTAGTCAGAGTGCCCTTCCTCTTGTTGGCCCTGGAATTCAACTGGTCTCTAGGTCACAGAGATCTAATGCTAGCAACAAACTGATTCAACTAGCTCTCTCCAGCCTGTGTTCAGGGCCATGGCTCCAGGTGGGGCTTTGTCACTGCCCTGACCTCCTCTAACAGCCTCCCCACCCATCTCCACATTCCCAGCCTCTGTCCACGCCAATCCATCCATCCTACACACTCTGAGAAGACCCATATTGCCAGAGCACAGCATTCACAGTGCACTCCTAGCTCTAAAGCCTCAGTGGTACCCTGTTGCCAGACAAACACCTCAGGAGAAAGAACAGGTTAAGAGGTACAACAACCTGGCTGAAATGCTTTGTGAGTGAGGGCAAGTGTCTAAACTTCTCTGTGCCTCCATTTCCTCACCTGTAAAGTGGAAATGCTCATAGTACCAATAATTAGTAATTGAGATAAATCCATGCAAACAGTGCTCAGTGCCAGATTTGACATATAATAATAGTCCAATGAAAGCTAGCCATTATTAGTACCAACAACTTGCCTCTCTACCCTTTTCTTCCACTTCTGCCCTATCAGTTTCAGCCATCTGGGCTACCTGCTTTCTGCTCAATAATTCTATACTTGTTTGCTTTCCAAACTCCCTCTCTCATAGAATGCCTGCCCTGTCTCTGTAAGATTCCTCTATGAAACCCAAGCCTAAATTCAAATGTTGGTCCCATTCTATTTAGTTTAGTCCAAGCATGTCTTTACTACTGGCATCCTTGGAGGCCCTAACAGCCACCACTGTCACTCACACTTTCCCCATGTCCACACAGGCCCTTCCTGACGATGCAGTAATAGCCAAGTAGGTGAGGTGGGATTTAAATCCACTTGCTCAGGTCTGGAATGAACCCCAGATTATAAGATATACATTGTTCTAGTTATTACTTCAAGTAAACAAGGCCTACATCCATCTCTAGGCCAAGGACTTTCTGTGGAAGGTGGAGGAAAGGGAAGTTCCCACGTGAGAATATGGCAACAGGAAGGTTGCTGGCAGTCATCTTGCAAAATCAGACTATGGATATAACAACATCTGAGAGCACTTCAGAGAAACAAGCAAAAGTTCTGCCATCAGGACGTTTTGGGTCAGGTGGTCATTTAAGCCCATCCGAGTTGGGTTTCCTGTTTCCTGCATCACAATCACCCTAACTAGTCCAAAATATTAAGCACTTATAGGGCTAACAGGGACAGCTCTGCCATAAAGCTTTCTCAGATACAGTTAGACAAGTCTCCCAGAAATCTGCTTCTGATCCCCCTTTAGCCCAAAGTACAGACTAAGTATGGGTATAAAAGGATTAAAGCGTAAGCCAATTCAGGAAGCCCTTTGGAGTCAGGAACTGTGTCCTTCACCTTTGTATACAACCTCTCCTGCCATCACACACACTCACACTGCCCCCACGCTCAAAAACTGACCAGTCAATAAATAAATAAAAAGAATGAATCAAGCATGGGCTAAAAGGAAGGAAACAGACTTTAGGCAGATTTGAAAGATGGCAATTTGTTAATCTGGAATGGCTTGAAGATGGACCTTGGAACATGAGGTTAGATTTTTAACTTACAGAGTAACAGAGTTACATAAATGGCATCTAGCCCACTGAACAAATCCTGCCAGTGTAAGGACAGACAAAGGAGCCAAGTATGGCAATAAGAGGTACCGCTATGTGAATTTGGAAAAATCTCTTGGCACGTCCAGGCCCTAGTTCTCATTCTTTAAGAAGGAAGTAGAGATAACAGCTCTCACAGGATGGTATAAGAATTATGCATGGAGAGCAACTATTTACAGGAAAATACATAAAAAATATCTGAAACTGAATGTATGCAAAGACTTAGTTATGGCTAGTTAATGGAAAAAAATATCCCATCAGGAATAGAAGAGTTGGTAGGCAACAAAGGAGGAATGCAAATTCAAAATAATTACAAAATGTCTTAGGGGAGAGGAAGGGAGGGGCCACATCAGAAAGAAGTAAAACCATTACTCACACTCTATGATCTACCTAGGCATCAGTTACCCTAAAGGAAGGTAACCAGGTTTCCCTTGATTTGTGTAATTCAAGTGGGAAATAAGATACCCAAGGACTGATATACTCACCTATAGCAGCAAGAAGACAACCAAGAATTATGATGAAAGCAAACAAGGAGATAATGCAAAAAAGATCCCTGGAAGATCCTTGTGATCGGCAAATATCCAAAAATCAAGGTCTCTGACCAAAAAACAAAAACTCTGTTGACCCTAGGAAATGAGATCTTAACTCATTTTTAAAAGTGACTTCATAGAGATACTAAAATTAGTGTTTGTGAAAATCTAGTTTTCAATATTCCCCAGTTATTTGTGACTCTTGGGTTTCAGCACTGGCCACATCCCTTAAATCTCACTTCCCCTTCCTCAGGAAGAAAAAAAATAAGTGAAGAAGGAAACATTTCGCAGACTCGTGTTGGCTCTTTCATGTTATCATCTCCTGAAATCCATATAACAATTCCGTAACACGAAATCCCCATTTACAGACGGAAACTGAGTCAAGGGGATGAGGGTAGTATGTGAGGTCAGGAGGTATTTTCCCTGAAAAATATGACAAATTTGAATACGCTTTCTATTTCACTTGTCAGCAAAGTTCTATTCTATATTCTGCAAAATTAGCCATCTGTAACCATCAACATTTTCATTTTCCCTTTTATCTTCAGTTAAAAATGGAAGAGAAAGGAAAATGCAAAAAGAAAAACACTACCAAAAAGTTCCTGGCAATGAGAAGTTATAATCCGGGGTAGGAATCTCAAAGGGATATGAGTGACATTTCTCTCGCAAGTGCGGACCTTTGCTGGAGAATCCCAGGCAGCGTCTAAACTGACTGAAGGAGCGATCTACTCGTCCCCTACCGCACCCACATAGAAAATAAAAGTGTTCGTCCACGGCCAGCAAATGCAGAATGGCTGTGTCCCTATCTGTTGATTCTGTACGGAATGCTACTGACTGAGATGTTCGGGCAAAACAAGTGCAAACCAACAGGCTGTATGCATCTACCAAGCGGTTAGGGGAACAAGTTACAAAGCCTGAGCAACATCAGCTCTTCCGTACAACCCTGTAAAGCACTTCCTGCCACGGGTCCCGCTAGTAAAGAACTAAGGCTGCTTGCTCCCCACAATGGCCCCGCCCGCACCCCGTGGTTGCCCAGACCAGCTAATGTGTCAAGCACTAGATTCAACCACACGCATCCCCACCCCGAAGCTAGCCAAATGCACTCTGCAAATGTGCAATCAAGAAGCTGGGAGATAAGCTTAACAACCGCGAGCAGGGGAAACCACCACCCTTCAAGTGCAAAGCACGTAACGGTTGCCAGATACAATTTGAAAGAACTCTTCCTCCAGGCATGACTCCCTCCACCCTGGAGCAGTGGGGTGGGCTCGAGGAGTCCGGGTAGCGGGCGGGGGGGTGAGTCTTACTGCCGGAAACTGTAAAGAGCACTTTTCCTTACAATTAGCAAGAGACACAACCCGGGGGCTTCCCCCAGCCCAGAGCCGCGCCCGGGCCGCGCGCCTCCCTTCCCCGCCGGCCGCTCCCGCCTCTCCCGCGCCCGGACTCCTTAAAGGGCCGCGGGGGTCCCTCTCGAGTCCCCGCCCCCTGGCTTTCGCACCAGCCTCGTCCCTCCCCGAGTTACCACAGGCTGCAGTTAACCTGGTTTTAATAAACACTGAAGTAGTCCGGGGCTAGCGGGCTTCCCCGGGGAGCGGCGGGGGTAAAGGCAAGACAGGAGGGTCCCCGCACCGCCTCCTTAGAACAGGCCGAAGGCGGGCGCGCCCCGGGTCTCCGACCTGAGACCCCCGAAGGCTCTCCGAACTCACCCAGGTTTTGTTCTCCACCGAAGAAAGCACTCTGTTTCAGAGGGCGCCTCCCTGGACCTCCCACCCGCGAGTTCATCCCGACCCGGCGGGCGGACCTCAGCGCACAAACCCAGCCCCTCTGCCTCCGGTCTGGGCAGTGTGTGTTCCCGCGACTCCTGCCAGCTTGCAAAACTGCCCGCCTGCTGCCTCCACGCGCGGAACAGGTGAGGCGGCATCACGGTGCAAACTCCCGAGGCGCCCAGGACGAGCCAGCTCCCGGCCGCACAGCTCTCCCCGTGCCCTCCGTCCGTCCGTCCGTCCTGGGGGGCCGCGATGGGGGCCCCGAGCCAGCCGCCGAGGCTCCTAAGCCACGCGGGCGGAGCGCGGGCCGCGCCGGCAGCTCTTCCTCCGCACCGGGGTCAGGACCTAACGGCGGTTCCCTGGTCCCCGCCGCACGCTGGCGCGAGTGTCATGGCCGAGAGGCGGCCCAAGCGAAGTTTCCTGGAGCTAACGGCTTACCTCTCAGCCCGAGGGGCAGCAGCAGCCTTGGGAAGCAGCGAGGCGGCAGCAGGAGCGCCACTTGCGAGCTGCAGCCGAGGAGGACGTGGGAGGGAGGCACCGGTCACCAGGAACCGCCGCGAAGGGAAGAGGAAGGCGCCGGGTATCTACAATCAGAACGTGGGCACCGTGACGTCACAATGGCGCGGCCAGCCAATCGGGGCCCCAAGGCTGAATCAAGCGCTATGATGTCATGCGGCCCCGGAGCCAATCGCGAGACAATAGAACTTTCGTGATTGTAAATTCCAGAATCCGATGCAGTAGGGAGCCCAGGCCCGGTCCTGTCCGCTGTGGTCTACGTGTTTCTGGGCAGTTTTATCCCCTTTCCTCCTAATAAGCCTGCGTGGAACGCAGAGCGTGCGCAATAGCGGCAGTGAAGTTCCCGATGCCCTGAACTCTGATTCTCTCCATGCCAGGGACGGCGTGGTAGTGTGGTCGCGTTTGGACGGCTGGAGCCCGCTGTGCTAACAGCCCTTTCTACGGTTCTGAAAAGGATCTAGTTCTTGGTTTTAGCTAAAAGGGTTAAATGCCTACAGAGACCACTGTAACGAAGGTCTGCAGTTGAACAAGATAAAGCAATGACACACACCACTCAGAACTGATGTTTATAGCTTCACTCCCTTGTGATAGATTTACTGCGATTTTTCTAAGAGATTCTAATTTTTCCTTGTAAATCAGTCACTACTGAGGCCATTTCGACTCCAGAAATTATTCCAAAAGCTTGTGAAAGGGGGATTGGTGGTGGAGTAAGTGACATCTTTTCAGCTATACAAATTTAAGCACTTAAGACAAAGTGCTTTGTACTCAGAGCACAAATAGAAGATCCTTGCTGTTTTTCATTGATGTTGGATAATCTGAGATTTTCATCATCCTAGCATCCTACTCATATCCTTATATACAGGAGGATATAGTATCCTTACATACCCTTATGTGGCGAAGGATGTAGTATCCTTCCCCATATTGGGCCCCAGAAATTGTCTTTCTCCTTGTGCCTCCTTGCTGTATTGCTTCTACTCCATGTCCTTGAATCCAGCTTAGTTAACCATTTAATGTAGCCAATTCTACATTTACAATGTAATGTTTATCATGTGTTCCAGGTACTGGCCTTGGTAGTAGGAAAGCAGGTGTACAAACTATATACAAATTAGGTCATTTAAACATACACAAGTGAGATTTTTAGCAATCAATTGCCAGTTGACTCCAAAAACACTGAATTGCCTCAGTTTGTTAGATACTAAACTAGGTATTGGGAATAAAAAAATTCAAGGACCCCTTCCACCTGTAAAATGATAAGGTCAAGAACAACAATGCAGAGCAGTAGTGCTATCGTGGAAACCAACAAACCCAGATTGAGAAATTTTTGTCAAGGGGCATGTGAAAAACATACTAGAGGCACAGAAGAGTTTGGCACGGTATCCTCGTTTGTCTGCCAGCAGCCCAAGGCCAGAACTGGCTCAGCTCTGTGTCACCCTGTCCAAGTTCTGTCTATCCAGGTTTTAAAAGTTTCAAATTTAACTTGATATTCCAAAAATCTCAAGTTTTATGCCACAATCAATTGTTTTTGTTGTGCTCATTAATCAAAATGTTTTAAGCCCCTATTACCAAAATATCTATATTTCAAATTGTGGATTTATATCAGGGATTTTCAACCAATGTGCTGGAGCATACTGGTGAGCAGCAAGAATTTTTAAAACACACACTACCTGACTATTTAGTCAGGGGCACTGACCTCTTTTCCCTTAGATTGTCCAGTTAAAAAATAACAGCAAACATTACAACAGCTGGAGTGTAAATGCCCTGGCCTGAACCATAACTATGTGGTCATATACTAGAGTGGCATCTTATTGGTCACATGACATAAGGTTGTGTCTGATTGTTTAATTCTTGGTATCAGAAATCCTTATATAAAAGTATCAGAACCTGATTTTTTAAAAAAGATTATTTCTTTATCTATCTATCTCTCTATTTATTTTTAGAGCGAGGGGAAGGGAGGAAGAAAGAGAAGGAGAGAAACATCAATCAGTAGCTTCTCCTATGCACCCCAATTGGGGACTGAACCCACAACCCAGGCATGTGCCCTGATTGGGAACCAACTGGTGGCCTTTTGCTGCGCAGAACAGTATCTATCCAGAGTCTAACAGTATCTATCTATGTAGAACTCTATCCAGAGTCTTCTTATTCTGCATTAGCTTTTTTGAACTCCTATTTCTTCACTCTGTTCTGGTTGATTGTTTATTTCTTCCTTATGTTCCAAATTGTTGATCTGAATCTCAGCTTCCTTCTCTTCACTGTTGGTTCCCTGGGGATTTTTCTTTACTTCACTCAGTGAACCTTCATTTCTTCCCTTATGCTTTTGCCATACTCAGTGAGTTCTCTGAGCATCCTGATTACCAGTGTTTTGAACCCTGCACCTGATAGGTTGGCTATCTCCACTTTGTTCAGTGTTTTTTTTTATGGGCTTTTGTTCTGTTCTTTCATGTGGGCCATGTTTCTTTGTCTCCTCTGACCAACTGAGTCACGCCAGTCAGGGCAGAACCAGATTATTTAAAAAGACACTTTGGAGCAGAAAAAGTAGGTAATTAAACTATTTGAATATTTTTGATTAATTTTGAATACCATTTTTTTTTGTATATCAATCAAAATCATACCTAGTTTTTGTCAGATGAGCAAAAAAATATTTTTTGGTGTGCCACAGAATTTCAGTAATT
Organism: Macrotus californicus; assembly: GCA_007922815.1. NCBI lineage: Eukaryota > Metazoa > Chordata > Mammalia > Chiroptera > Phyllostomidae > Macrotus > Macrotus californicus. Next base: position 56,279 of record VMDR010003303.1, read on the forward strand.
AGTTTGTGTGTGCCATGAGATGAAAAAGGTTGAGAATTGCTAACTTATATAACTGTTGAGTTGTCCATTAAATTTTAAATATTTTTTCCTACTTTAAAATAAAAGTAAATATAAAGTTATAGTATTTTATTCCTGCCCCCCAAGGATGCCTTTTCACACACCTCTTGACAGATAGCTCTCAGCTGTTACATGTATCTTGGTTTTCATTATAGCATTTTCCACTCTGCATTGTAGTTGTTTCCTGATTGTACCACTGCTCAGTCCATGGGGTGCTTGCACCTCCACCTCAAAGACCACTGCTTTAGACTGTAAACTCCTTTAGAGGGGGAAATGTTGAATTTTGATCATTATTTATCTGCAGATCTTTTTTTAAGCATATTTTATTGATTATGCTATTAAGCTTCTCCCAATTTTCCCCTTTTGCCCCCCTCTGCCTCCTACGGCCCTTCGATCCATCCCTTAGTTCAGGTCCATGGGTTGTGCATATAAGTTCTTTGGCCTCTCTGTATCCTTTACTGTTCTTAACCTCCCCCTGTCTATTCTGTACCTACTAATTATGCTTCTTAATCCTTATACTTTTCCCCCCATTCTTCCCCCTCCCCCTCCCCACTGATAACCCTACAAATGATCTCCATTTCTGTGATTCTCTTCTTTTTCTGGTTGTTTGCCTAGTTTGTTTTTATTTTTTAGATCTAGTTGTTAATAGTTGTGAGTTTGTTGTCATTTTACTGTTCATAGTTTTGATTATCTTCTTTTTCTTAGATAAGCCCCTTTAACATTTCATATAATAAGGGCTTGATGATGATGAACTCCTTTAATTTTGCCTTGTCTGGGAAGCACTTTATCTGCCCTTCCATTCTAAATGATAGCTTTGCTTGATAGAGTAATCTTGGTTGTAGGTGCTTGCTTTTCATCAATTTGAATACTTCTTGCCAGTCCCTTGTTGCCCTCAAAGTTTCTTTTGAAAAATCCACTGATAGTCTTATGGGAACTGCTTTGTAGGTAACTCTGTTTTTCTCTTGCTGCTTTTAAGATTCTCTCTTTATCTTTAACCTTTGGCATTTTAGTTATGTGTTTTGGTGTGTTCCTCTTTGGGTCCAACTTGTTCAGGACTGTCTGTGCTCCCTGAGCTTGTATGTCTATTTCCTTCATCAAATTAGGGAACATTTTTTTCATAATTTTTTCAAATAAGTTATCAATTTCTTGCTCATCCTCTTCTTCTGGCATCTTCATGATTCAGATGTTGGCACTTTTGGAGATGTCCCAGAGTCTTCTTATTCTGCATTAGCTTTTTTGAACTCCTATTTCTTCACTCTGTTCTGGTTGATTGTTTATTTCTTCCTTATGTTCCAAATTGTTGATCTGAATCTCAGCTTCCTTCTCTTCACTGTTGGTTCCCTGTGGATTTTTCTTTACTTCACTCAGTGAACCTTAATTTCTTCCCTTATGCTTTTGCCATACTCAGTGAGTTCTCTGAGCATCCTGATTACCAGTGTTTTGAACCCTGCACCTGATAGGTTGGCTATCTCCATTTTGTTCAGTGTTTTTTTTCTGGGCTTTTGTTCTGTTCTTTCATGTGGGCCATGTTTCTTTGTCTCCTCAATTTGGCAGCTGCCCTGTGTTTGCTTCTGTGTATTAGGTAGAGCTGCTTTGACTCCCTGTCTCAGAAAAGACACCCTGTCTGGATGAATGTAGCTTCTTCAAGTCCTTGACTCTCAGACTTCCACACCGTTCGATTTTCTGGCAGTTCTGGGTGTTTTTTGTTTTGAGGTTAGTTGTGATCTTTGTTGTGATTGTACAAGAAGGCAAAGTGTGTCTACCTATGCCCCCATCATGACTGGATGTCCTTATCTGCAGATCTTAATACCATTCCTGGAATATAATAAGAGCTTAGTAAATATGTTTTGAATGAGTGAACTACTCTTACTCTCCCTCACCATTACCCTCACCACCCTGGTGCTCCCATTTTCTGCCTCAGAATTCCAACCCTCTGTCAGATAGTCATGTCGCAGGACTATGGACTCCTCTCAAACCTAAGTTAGTAAGGTCATGTTCTCATTTTTCCCCCAACAAAAGACTTAGGGCTCCCAATACATATATGTTAGGAGGAATTTCCCACACACACAATTCACCTTATACCCAAAAGTGTAGACTAATTACTGTGACCACTGGATGAATTGCTCCATATTGTAGCACCATTACATCCATGGATAAACCTTCAAGAAAAGCGGAACTGAAATGATTCCTCAACTCAAAGTAAAAGAATGCCTAGGACTCAATGCCAGTGTTCAAGGAAAACATTTTAATTAGCATCAAAATCAGATTCTTGGCCTTCCGCGTTCTAGACACTGGGCTAGAGCCATCCCAACCTTTTTAACCAACCTATCAAAAGTGAACCCAGGTAGGGTATGTAACAAAACACCGGCACTCCTGCCTGATTCCTTATAGCATACATTTGGTAGCATCCCTAGAAATGACTGTTGAATCATCTTCATTAAGTAGTTAACTATTTTCTTCTTACTTCTCTCCCTCCTGTTGTCCTTTATTTAAATTCTTGTAGCGTTTTTCATTCTGCTCTTAGTTTTCATCAGTGGTCTCAAATTTCCTCCTGCCACACATTTCCAATTATATTAGAAGGTTGCTTCACTATTGCTCTTGAGAAAGTATTTAACATACTGGAAAACTTATTCTACTATTATTGCATCTTTAGGTGGATTAGAGAGATACGATCAAAAGTTTCATTAGAATGCAATTCTAATTAGTGAAACTTATTTTATTTGAGGATGAAGTACTATATGTGCTTAGGAAGTATTTGCATGACATGATGAAATCTGTTTCTGGTCATAAGATAGAAGCCAGCGTTTACTTCTGGACATTTGAAAGTTGACTAAAGTATAGGCCAAGTATAAGCTAGTTTATGCTAAGCATGTCTCCATGCAGTCACTCCAGGTTTCTATCTTTTTTTCCCCTTTTCCTTTCATCTCGCTTTTTCCCCTTCTTTTGAGTTTGTATTATCCTGTGACTAGGGGTACCCACTGGGCTAGCTTGTCTTTGCTGGATCCAGATAGAGAGTAAAGGCAGTTTCTTTTCCTCTTCAGGCTGAGGAGTCAGTATCACATTCTGATTGTTACTTTGCTGCTGCTCTTCTTCATTGCTGTTCAATAATGTGTACTGAGGTTTAGCTCTGTTCCTGTCCTTGAGTGTGCACTTCTGTGGATGTTAACTTATTGAAGGCACTGCGCATGGCTGGTCTGCCATGTTGTTTTCCCAGTGACTAGCAGAACCTCTGCCAGACAGCAGGTGCTCATAAATACCAGCTGAATGAATGAACAGTTTGAACTATTTCTGGAATCTCTAGTCTTTCTTTTTATATTCTTTAGTACTGTATCCAGGAGCAACTGGACTATAAAAGGAACCTATGTCCTCAGTGCTCTCTTTTTACCTTTACTTCCTAAGCAGTATTACCTCTCCCTTCCATAGCTTGGATTCCATATATGCTCTGCGGACTCCAGATGTATTTCTCCAGCTCAGACCTTACTGCTCAATTCCAGACGTATATACTTAACTGCCTATTGATGACTTCTCATGGATGTCCAAAAGGCATCTCAAGGTGAGAATAATAACAAACGAACTATGCATTTTCTCCCCCACACCCGCTCTTTCATGGTCTTCCCAGCTCTGTAAATGACAACTCCATTCATCCAGTTTCTCAAGCCAAACACCTGGAAGTTATATTTAGCTTCCCTCTCTCTCTCAGGCCATACATCATGCACCAGCGCAATCCTACCTGCTCCATCTTCAAAGCCTATCCAGAATCTGTTTGCTTTTCACAATCCCTACCAAACCATGAGTTTAAGTCACTATTATAAGCAATCCAGAATTTTGTAATAGCCCTATAACCGGGCCTTTACTTCTGCTTTTGTCTCCTACAGTCTATTTCCAATCTGGTACCCTGAGTGAGCCTCTTAAAACCAAAGCCAGATCATGTCACCTGTTTGCTTACAACCATCTGTCAACCTCTCATCTCAGTAAGAGTACAAATCAAAACCATTACAATGGTCTATATGGTCTTTCATGACTTAGCACCTTACCATTTCTCTGATCTTCCAAAACTACCCTGTCTTCCACCCACAAAGGCCCCCTTCCGATTCTTGGAGTACACCAAGCACTAGTACATGCCAGGGCCTGTGTACTTAATCTTCCCCAATGCACGGAATGCTCAGTCCAGAGAGCTCTGAGGCTTATACCCCTGCTTCACTTTGATCTCTATAAATGCCATCATCTTAGAGAACTCCTGGACCATTCTCTACATTTGCAACATCCCCCTCCTTGCTTCCACATTCGGGAACCTTTTACTCTGCTTTATTTTACCGCTTAGCGCTGTGAACATAAGAAACTTCCAAACCTGTAGAGAATTTTTGTGACTTTATTTGAGGCAAATTGATGACAACCGCCAGTAAACACAATCTCAACAGATTGAGAAATGCCCCAGAAAATGGCAGTTTTGCATCTTATTTTATACATTACAATCAAAAGAGGAGCCAAAAGTGGGTTACACGAAATCCATTGGTGATAGATTAGGGAGGCAGGGGATGGGGGAGGAAGCAAAGTGGATAGAAAGTAAAATGATAGACACACACTTCTTTTACACAGGTGAGTATAGGATAGTTAACAGTTAACAATTAACATGGTAACAATAACAATGAGGGAATTTGTGGTCTCCCTTTGGTGTAGTGTCTGAGCTTTGAGGGGCCCAGAATCTTTTGCTGATCAATGAGATTAACTTCTCCCATAGTCTTAATCTCTATCTAATCTTTTCATTTTTCTTTCCATCTCTCCCTACCCTTTTTACTTCTCTGAGTGTGACCTGGAAAGAATGTTTCTTTCCTATTCTCCCCATAACCAGAGCACTCTGTGTAGGCCTTTGTTTTACCACGTGTAATACTAACATTGTAATTATTTGCTTATACTTTTCCTCCTCCACTCAAGGCCAGAAAGTGTATCATTCGTTCATCTTTGCTCCTTTAGCATCATGCTATGCCAGATACATAGTAGGCATTCAATAAAAATCTATTGAACTAGACTCTCAAAAGACAATTTACTTTCTTTATGATAAAGAAAGCAAATTAAGACATAGTAGGCTCTTTCAGGATATGCAAGAAAGACTTTTGGAGTCCCAAATTCACTTCATCAGTTCAATATGTTTTCATAACATGGTAGACAGCTTCTGAAAGTGATCTCTGGCATCTGATATTCATGTCCATGGGCTGGATCTAGTGACTTGCTCCTACAGGATAGAAAGAACATGGCAAAAATGATGGCATTGACATTTCCAAGATTAGGTTAGATAAGAAGTGACTTCTATGCTACTGGCTTTCTCTGTTTAGCTTCTTGGCTTGGATACTTGGATAAAGCAAGGTGCCATGATGGAGATGTTGGCCTCTGGCTAATAGACAGCTAGTAACTGAGGTCCCCAGTGTGACAGTCCAAGGAACTGAATCTTGCCAATGATCACATGAGTGAACTTGGAAGTCAATGTTCCCAATAAAGCCCCGAGATGGCTACAAGCCCCAGTTGATAGTTTAATTGCAGTCTCTGAGAAACCCTGAAGAAGAAAATAACTAATACAAATGGCATCAATAGTTTTACTTTTTAAAAGAGAACCAGAGACGGAAGAATTGAAACAGTTTATTTGCTTGTCAGAACAATCAAGGTATGTCTAGTATTTTAGTAACGTTGTCAATATTCCAGCTACAAGAATTTGTCTTTCCCAGTATGGTTTTCTCATGTCGCAGAAAAACTTACACATGTGGGAATAGGTTTTCAAATTTGACAAGGAGCAGTAGATTTCAAGGCAGGCCACTCTGTAAACAAATTAAGCTGCTGATTCACTGAATGAGGGCTTACTGGGAAGGGATCCTCAGTTCCAACCCATCAATAGATATCTTCTCAACTCAAAAGGCTAGTCAAGTGCCTCAAACTTTCATTTTATTTATTCCTTTAAATTAAAGCATCACGGGTTACTGTTAACACCCAAACATAAAAACAAACACAAACATTGCATGGGAAGAATAATGCATTCTTCATTATTGGTACTTTATTCTTCATTAGTACTTTCATTCACTAATGGGTAGACCCAATTAGTTTACTGGGTAAGCCAATGAAGAAGTAACTAAGTTCTGAAAGTATAAAAGCCTGGAAAATTGGGATGTGGTTACATAATGAAGAAAAATTCCCACAGATTAGGGATAGATGGTGCCACACTGGGTATGTAGGACAATCATAAAAGGGGCAAAACTGATACTCAGAAACCTTCATGAACGCTCTATTCACTTTTTAAGTTACCTCGGGCACCTAGCAGGGTATCTGGAAGTCAGTGGGTGCTAAGCACGTTTCCTGAATATTCTTTGGAGAGTTGGTATGTGCGAGGAACCGAGATGACTAAGCTACACAGCACTTGGTGAGAGCGATGAGCCGTAGGAAGTGGCCCCACCCCCGGTGCGGTGGGGATTCAGAAGTGGTAAAGGATGAGAAGAGGGGACAGAAGTAGCAGGGCCCTGGCCCAGGGCAGACCTCCTTCCGAAAGCTGCTCGTCTCTCCCTTTCGGGCTCTCAACTGAAAAGTCACCTTTCCAGATTGATCCTTCCTATCACCCTGGCTAAAAGCAGTCTCTCAAATTTCCCCATTCTCGGCGACGAGTTTATACGTAGTTCACCCCACTTCTCACAATCTGTCATTGTTTTACGTTTTTGTTTTTTTTTTTACCGATTTTTATCCCCATTTCCCAATTATTTAAACTCCAGGATCTAACAAGTCTGCCTTGTTCACTGGGGTGTACCAGGCATAAAGTCTACGCGTAATAGATATTTAAAGGCTAAGTGTAAAATGTGAAGTCAAAAAAGAGGCGGGTACTGGTGCACGGATGGAAAAAGCGGGGTATCCAGACCCGGATTCCAGCCACGGCTCTCCCTGCGACGAGCCCGGCCATCTCTGCACTCGCTGCTCAAGCGCCCAGGGACCTTCAGGGGCCAGCGCGGCCTGCGTAACCCCCGTTGCCCCCACCCCGAGCCTCCGCCAAAGCCCCTCCAGGCCCCCAACGCTCCCCGGGCCCCCACTCCCGCCCCAGGCCCGCCCAACGGCCCCCTCCTCCGCTCGCGGGTCGTGGGGACCGTCTACCGCCTGCGCGGCGGGGCGGTGCTGCCTCCCCGGACCGGCGCCCTCGGCGCCCCCGCCCAGCTCCCCCGCCGCGGTCACCCCATTCATCCCGCGGCCGCACCCACCAATCACCGCGCACAAACGACGCCGCATCTGGCGATGGGGCGGGGCCTCGCGGGGCGCGCGGTCGCCCCATCCCTGCCCGGGGCTCGCTCGCAGGTCGGGTCATTCCCGGGCAATGACCGGACCTCGTCCCCGCGCTGACCCCAGCTGGGGACTAAGGGTGGGGGGTAGGGGAGGCGCTCAGCGCGGGGAGAGTCGAGCGAGCAGGAACGCGGAGTTCTGGGATCGGAGGGTGGCCGAGGCCTTGGGGAGAGATTGCAAAGTGGCCTTGACTCCCGATGGCTCCGCGCCTCTCGGATTCAGAGCTCAGAGCATCCAGATCCGCGCGCAGCACGTTGCCAGTCTGGAGACTCGCGACTGGAGATGAGGCAGCAAGAAATTGTGTCTCCGTGGGCAGCACAGCCCAAGTCTGGTGGCAGGAAAGGGCCTCTGGAGAGAAGCCTTAAGTCCTTACCCAGCTTCTACAGTCATCTTTTAAATATGACCCGTGAATTAGCTCTGCATTGAAGATTTTGTTAATGGAGGTCCAGGCTGCCGGGAGTGAGGGTAAAATAAAAGTCTGCTACTTTTTGTGCCATCTATTGTGTGATATTGAAAATAGTTATCTTGGTATATTTTGTAAATGAAACTTTTTGTTTCCCTTCTGAAATATTTTTCATAATGTCTTATTCACCAGGAAGGATAAGAGGAAACCCAGTGGCTTTTCTGTTGGTGGCGAAGGTCACTCTCTACTTCCTCCCACTGCACACCCCCCACCCCCAAGTCTTAAAGGCACAGAAAACAGTTTGACCACAAACTGAGGCTAGATATTTTCACTTCTCATTTAATCCTCCCTACCAACCTGCAGATGTATAGGCATTATCACCCGTTTTGGATGTCAAATAGGCTCAACATTAATCTGGCCAAGGTCACAACTTGTAAGTGACAAAGTTTGGACCCTTTCCACCCTTCTTTCCCCCAGATCATGACATTTCAATCCACAATAAATGGAAGGTGGAAAGGGGTCTAGTGCTTTTGCAGTCCTTAGCTAAGGATGGTGTGTCTAGCCAAGTGCAAACACCTCTTGTAGATGGGTTTGAGTTTCCTGAGGACTCTTAAGTGCATAGTTTTCATGCCAGAACTTTGAAGGGTAGGAGGAGAGTTCCTTGAGGCTCTGAAATGCCAGGTCACTTATGGGCTGATGTCGTTCATAATTCTAGCCTGACCTGAAACAAAACCTCTTTTCGTAATTCATTATTAGCAGCCCACATGCTGGAGGACTGCCCAAGGCTTGTTCAAGGGCTTTAGTCTTTGTGGCAAGCAGAGTACAGAAAAGTTGGATCAAAGACAGAGTTAATTAGGCCACAGAATGCTTTTTGGGGGAGAAAAAGTAGCAAATTATAAACAGACTTAACTCAATCGGATTGAACAGGTTGGCCCAGCATAACTTCTCCATGCTGCGAGCATGCAAGGATTGGTGAGAAACTTTTCCTGTCCGCTGGAAAAGTTAGGGTGAGGTGCATTAGTGAGTGAAGTGTATGAGTAACGGTAAAGGACGGCAGTACCTAAAGTGACAATAAATGCAAGGCCAGAATTATGGTGGACGTGATGAACTTTGACCCAGCCGTGTAGGTCTAAATGCAGAGGAAGGAAAGGAGGCCCCTTTAGACTCCAAGCTGTGGAGTCAGGGCTTTTCCCTACTTAGCAGCTGGAGTGGTCTTTAAAAAGCAATGCCAGTCCAACATCTTGAACATTCTTTAATGGTTTCCCCATTGCACTTGGTGCAAAATCCCAAATCCTTAATATGATATTAAAGACCCGCACGAGCTGGTTCTGCTGACCTGCCTACCTCCTTCTCAGGCACCACTGTCTACACTTGCCCCATATTGCTCATCTCTCTGCTTTTCGGGGATGAAAGTTTTCTTCATCCCAGACTCTTTACACATGTCCCTTCTCCCTCCTTGTCATTTCACTACCATGTCTGTCCCCCTTCTGTCCCTCTTTCCCCAGCTCATCTTTCCTTCCATCTCAGCTTCAAGGTGCTTCCTCTGAGAAGCTTCCCTTCCAAATAAAGGCCAATTGTAACTCTCATGAGACCCTTTTCTTTTTCCCCACACACTTATCATAATCTGTAAGGTATCATTTGTGTGAAGAGCCCTATCCAAGTGGTAGCTCAGTCAGTTAGGGTGTTGTCCCTATATTCCAGGGTTGCAGGTTCGATCTCCTGTCAGGGCACATGCAAGCAGCAACCAATGAATGCATAAATAAGTGGAACAACAAATCGATGTATGTTTCTCTCCCTCACCCCCTAAAAAAATCAATTGAAAAAAAATATTATTTGTGTGATTATCTTTTTTTATAACTACCTGTCCTGTTATTGCACCCTTTCCCCCCATAGCACTTATAATAATGTATAGAATGTATTTATACATGCAATTATTTGTTTGAATGTCTGTGGGCCCCACCTGTTTTGGAGCTCCATGCAGACATGGTTTTGTTTGATTGCATTCAGTGGTAGCACAATGCTTGGCACACTGCCAGTGCTCAGTAACTACACTGTATTTGTTGAGTTCAGGTTCAGGATCAGTTGATCAAGAATTCATGCTGGGAAATAGTGGGAGGCTGGCCATGTGAGGGAGGATGGGGCCTGATCGTGGGGAGCCAGAGAGAGAGGTTTCTACCCAACCGTTCAGACCTGCCCCATTCAATATGGAAGCTTCTAACCACATGCGGGTGTTGGGTACTTGAAATGTGACTGAGGAGCTGAATTTTAAATTTGATTTAATTTTAATTAATTTACATGTTCTAACGTGTATCTGAAACAATGTGGGTATATGAATCTACTTCTTCAAGTATAAATTTTATGAGATCTAAACACAGATCAAGAATTTTGGCGAACATTTATCATTTGAATTGAGAAGTACTGTAAATCCAGTGGATTTTAAACCTCGTACAAAAAAATGGATTTCTTCTTTTCCTATTGATTACACGTTGAAATGACAATATTTTGGATATATAGGGTTAAGTAAAACATAGCTTTGGAATTAGTTCTACCAATTCTAGGCATGCACCTGAGAATTGAAAGCCGGGACTCAAACGGATGCTTGTACGCCAATGTTCCCAGCAGCATCATTCACAATAGCCAAAACGTGGTAGCCCCTACACATCCCTCTGCAGGTGAATCGGTCAATAAAATGTGATGTGCATTATAAAATGAAATACTATTTAGCCTTGAGAAGGAATGAAATGTTGACATGCTCTGACATAGATGAAACCTGAAAGCATTATGCTAAGTGAAATAAGCCAGTCAGAAAGGGACAAATAGTGTATAATTTCACTTATATAAAGTACCTAACACAGGCAAATTCATAGAGACAGAAAGCTGATGGAGGCTACCATGGGCTGGTGGGCAGGGCATGGGGAGCTGGTGTTTAATGGACACGGAGTCCCTGGGGATGAGGAAGAGTTCTGGAGATGGATAATGGTGATGTTTTCACAGCTTATACTTAATGCTGCTGAATTACATGCTTAAAAATGGGTAAAATGTGAATTTTGTGTACATGTTACCACATTTTTAAAGAAATTAATTTTACTTAGTACCTTTTATTTTTTGAAAATGTGGCTCCTAGAAAATTTAAAATTATATATGTGGCTTTCACATTATATTTCTACTTGACAGCACTGGGTTGGACAATTGGAAACCCTGGGAGAGGGTGAGGGATTGTCTGTGATGAAGGTCTCACTGATGTCTGTGGCACTGGGAAGGCTGTTTACAAGGAGGGCAGGAGGGTAGCAGATAATGATAAACCCAAGAATTTGGGGTTTGGTGGAATATGTCATAAAGAAAAAAGCATATGAGAAAAAGCCTGGGTGGGAGGGGTGCACACATATTAGGGTTCCATCTGGAGAGGGCTCTATCTGTGGCTGAAGTGAGAATGTTCTAGAGACAGCGAGTTCTCTGCTGTAATGGGATCACTTGGCAGTAAGCCCAGCACAATGTTCCTTAATTGATGTGGGATCAAATGAGTACCACGTGTGAGAGAGCTTTCTGATCTGCGGTGAGAGTCACAGGTGAGGCACAGGTAAGGTTGATCACGGGTACCGGATTTCTTCGGTGTGTTCATGGTGATAATTGATCTGCTCTGGCTTCTGCAGAGAAGCTCTAGCTTTGGGGAGTTTTCTACCAGTGCCACACATTTTATCTTTTATACAGAACTGAGAGAAGGCTCGTGCATTACTGGACTCTGATCCAACTATAGAAACTACTCCTCCAAAATTACACCATTACCACTTTAAGAATGTTGCTCTTGGAAAAACAATTACCTTCACATGCTCAACATTGTCCTGCTCTTTGTGAGGTTCTCCACCACTCCGAAGCCAAGCAAACACTGACTCAAACTCAGGAATGTGCATGAGCCCAAGGACCAAAGCTGTGTGAGAAGGTGGTGGGATGGCAAGAGACAAATTCAATTTAGTCTGATTCTCAGGGAAGCCATTGTGAGACATACGATACAGAACTGCTGCAGGGCTGATGTGGGTTCTCGGGGATCGGAGCCATGCAGAGCACTTGGCCCTGGGCCCAGCACATCCTTACAGTCCTCCACACAGTTTAGGAAACGGAGCATGTCTTTGGCCTAGAATGGTCATGGCTGGAGCTAGAAAACCGGGTCTTTCCTGGTCAGAACGAGGTATGCTTCTTCATCATTAAAGTTCCACGTATGTTCACCAGAGAAAAATCTATAGACCCAGAATATAAGTTTAATACTCTACAAAAAAAGAAGAGGCAGTCTCTGCCCAAATGAAATCAAAGCATAGTAGATCAGCTGAAATGTTTGCACCAAATAGCTTTTTACTTTCTTTATGTTCATTGCTGTTTTAGATTAGTTCAGTGTAGCTTAGGTTTTTTTCTTTAAAGATCCCCATAAAGTCTGCGGTTATGTGCTGGTCTGAGCCTCCCAATGGTTATCAAAAGTCAGTTCCTGGACCAACTGTCTGCTGGCCTGAAACGGGGTACGCCATTGTTAATGGTGGGTCGGCCAACAAGTTCATTTGGGTTTTTCCGTACAAATGGCTCTGGTAGCGCTTAGTTGTCTTCAACTTCATTCAAAAAACGTTTTTGTTAGATTGTATTGTGACAGCTGTCCTATCAGTGTGTATTAAAAAAAAAACTCATCAAAATTGGTGAATTTTTGTGCTGCCATTTTAATATTGAAGATGGAAAAAATATGCAACATTTTTGGCATATTATATCTTATTATTTCAAAACAGGTAAAAATACAACTGAAATGCAAAAAAAGATTTGTGCAGTGTATGGAGAAGGTGCTATGACTGATTGAACATGTCAAAAGTGGTTTGGGAATTTTTGTGCTGGAGATTACTTGCTGGATGATGCTCCATGGTCAGGTAGACCAGTTGAAATTGATAGCAATCAAATCAAGGCATTAATTGAGAACAATCAATGTTATACCATGCGGGAAATAGCCAACATACTCAAAATATCTAAATCAATAAAGTTATTGGTGAAAATGAAAAATGCGTCTTTTATTTTACAGAAAAAAACCATACACACTCGTTGGCCAAACCAATACCATCTAAATTCCTACATCCTAGTTCCGGTGTAAATAATATCTTTTTTGGGGCTTACCCCTTAGCTCCTACTGTGATGGACAGAACATGGCTAGGACCTCGCACTGTGTTTCTGGATATCACAAGTAATTGAGTCAGTAACCCATACCATAGGGAATACAGACCTGAGAGGGCACGGGGCCTCCAGGAACTTTCATCTGGGAAATGTATATAGCATGTTTAAGACAAGAAGGGATGAGGGGTTGTAGAAGGCTTAGTCTATTTTCACCCTTGAGGGCTGGGGAAACTGAGGCCTAGCATCAAGGATTCCCCATTCAAGTTATTTCAAATAATCCCTTTGGGGCTTCTGGGCTCCTCCTCTGGGCTATGGGCTCCTCAAGAATAGGACACAGCTTACTATCTTGTTGATGTCCCCAGGTTTCACGCACTGCCAGGTACAGGGTGGGCACCCATTAAATGAATCTTGACCTCAGTGTCTTCCATACAGACTATGCCTCATGATATTTTTCCTCATTCAGAAGGTATTTATTTAGTTTCTGCGATGTGGCAGGCACTGTTCTAGGCACTTGGGAGATCAGGGAATGAAAGAAACAAGAATCCCTGCCCTTCTAGAGTTAAAATGTGTAATCACATCTTTACATTCCAGGAGTTTGGTACCTAGAGGGTACAGGTATAAGGGAAATGTTGAGTGTCTCTGCTTCTAGCTTTAGTTCGTCTAGACTCTTATTGCTAAAGAAATACATGATTGCTAATAGCTAAAGAAGTTGCAGATACCTCTCTTCTACTTTTTTCTGTTAAACTTGACTCTACACACACCTGAGCTTTATAGAGAGTTTTTTAAATGTTGGGGAACTGTTTAGGCAAAGACACAGAGTGATGAAAATGTATAACATGTTGGGAGCTGAAGAACGGCCCATGTGGCTAGCATGTGGGGCGTGCGGGGCTGATTGCCTGGAAATCAGGCAGAGGGTTAGCTCAAGGTTAGGACAGAGTGCCTTGGGAGAAGCCATTTAGTTTTTGGGTAACAGGATGTTTTGAGATTTTGAGGGAAGAAAACAAGTAAAATCTTACCTGTGTTAGGAAGTTCCCCTGGTTGTGGTGAGGATGAATTGGTGGGGGGAAGACAAATGAGGAGAGTCTTACACAAAGCTTGTAGTGAAATAATGAACCTAGAGCAGGACAGAAAAAAAATGAGAAGAGGAGTCCTTGCTGGAGTGGCTCGATTGGTTGGAACATTGTCCCGTTCACCAAAAGGTTGGGGGTTCAGTTCCAGGTCAGGACACATACCTAGGTTACGGGTTCACTCCCTGTTCAAGGCATTTAAGGGAGGCAGCCAATAGAAGGTTCTCTTTCACATCCATGTTTCTCTCTCCCTCTCTCTCTCTCTCTCTCTTTCTTTCTAAAATCAATAAACATTTAAACAAATGAGAAGAGGAAAGAAACTGCAGAAGTAAAAACCACAGAACTACATGACCGATGAAGGAGAGAATTCGTGAAGGTCATAGAGAAGTATCTTGGAGATTGTTGCTGACATTAAAATGCAGGACAATGACTCAGTGGATTGAGCATGGGCTGTGAACCAAAGGGTTGCTGGTTCGATTCCCAGTCAGGGCACATGCCTGGGTTGCAGGCCAAATCTCCAGTGGGGGCCATGTGAGAGGCAATCACACATTGACGTTTCTCTCTCTCTTTCTCCTTCCCTTCCCCTCTCTAAAAATAAATAAAATCTTTTTAAAAAATGCAGGGCAATGAGCAGGCTTTTGATTGATGGATGTGCGTGTTATAATAAATGCATTTTGGGTATGTTGTATTAGTTATCTAGAACAGCATATTGTTTATGCCAAGTAATTATATCCAGTTCAACTCAACACATTTCCTACCGCTTCCCAAGTGTTAGAGATCAAACAAAGGTAAGACAAATTCTGCTTTAAATAACTTTCAGTCTGATGAAGGAAAAAAATATAAACATACACAATAAGAAAAGGTAAAATACAACATTTTGTAAGAGGGATACTGAAGCCATCAAGATCTGAAGAAAGAAAAGATTATGGTCCTATAGGGGCAAGCTGGAATGTTTAGAATAAAATAGGAAAACAATTTGTTTAATACAAATATTTTTTAAATGCCAGAAATACCCATTAAAATAATTAAATTCAGAAATATCTAACACACTTTAGCTCAGTGTGCGCCCAAGTGTAGTAGTGAATATACAATGAAAATCAGAGTGAGTTCCTTCCCAGTGGGCGGCACAAAATGCACGGGTGAAAATCCACACGTGCCAACGGCTAAGAAAAAGATCGGTAAAGGTGGTGTGGGATATTCCAACTTAATGTGGTGTGCGTCTGCAGACTAGAGATGCGCACTCGTGGCTGACTTCTGGCTGCTGCTCCCGAACACTTGCACTGACCCACGACAACCCAGGCTTTCTGTGGGCCACTCAGTTCCCAGGCAACGCGGGCACTTCTAGCACTGCAGTGGACACTGTACGTGCTTGGGCAAACCCCTTTTGAGGCTTATAGATTTCGAGGGGCACTGTTTTCCTGAGTTTATTTGATAAAAACAAATATGCATTTTCTTCCAAACTGTCAGTAGTAAATTCTTCAGTAAGGGGTATGTGACGACCAGACTGTCTCACGTGATGACTTGGTGTCTGTCTGCTTCCCCATGCATCGGTGTCTCTGGAAGTTTAGGTCTGGTTGGGTCTGGTACAGTTACAAATACTAGTGTCTTTTAAACCTTTTCTTAAAAATATTCAGCCATTGCCTCAGAGGAGGCAGACACTTCAGTGACTGTCAAGCATTACATCGGCTCCTGCTCTTCCTGAGCAGGAGCATCAGTTTCAGACTAGGTGCCTTCTCTTCCTCTTCTCCTGGCTCCTTTGTGTAGTTTCCCCTTTTCTTTGCGTGATAACAAGTTGCTTCTGGTCTTTCAGCTGGGCAATATTTTTTTCACATATCTAGTATCAGAAGATTTAGGAGTATTGTCCATAATTCTATTGGCTTTTATTCTTTATTGTAGATAATAAGCTTTGTTTTATTTTCAGAGTCTTTGGTTTTTTTAAATCATTGTGAGGCTGGCTTCAAATGGCGCATTGTTCAAAAATGCAGACCTAGCCCCATAGGTCTGATTCTGCGCTGTCTTACTAGAGATAACACGTCATTGTTTTAAATTTGAGTGTTATCTGACCACCAGAAAGGAGCACCTGCCCTCCCTTACCTTTTGCCTCGGACTAGGAGGGTTATTGGGGTCAGCAGCAGCCTCCCTAGCAACTCTCAGCCAAAGCCTTCGCCGGGTCTCAGGCAGGTGCTGAAGGTGGCCGCAGCTGAGGGTCATGCTCAGGCCTCCTCAGCAGGGAGTGCTGATTTTGTCTGCCTTTTTTTTTTTAAATTGTTGTTGAAGTACAGTTGTCTCCATTTCCTCCTACCACTCTTCCCTGCCCCACCCACCCCCGCCTCCCACCTTCAGTCCTGACCTCTTGGCTTTGTCCCTGGGTCCTTTATACATGTTCCTTGATGACCCTTTTTCTTTTGTTTATAAGAATACAATTTATACATATATACATTAGTTCATATATACACACATTGATGTGTATATATATATTCCTAGAATATATATATTTATACACACATATGTATGTATATACATACATATACAGATATATATTCTAGGAATATGTATATCTAGTTTCTCACTTTAATTTTGCTGGACAAATTTTGTGGGTTTTTTTATTTGAACAATGAATTCTTTGCACCCTGGTTTCCACCTTTGGAGGCATCTTTGTTTCCCTCTGTTACACATTTACTCGACAACAGCGACAATGACCAGCAAATCCTGTGTCTGGTCATCGTGAGAGCTTCGGCTGTGTTTCAGCAACGCAGCAAACGCCCAGGAGGGGACATCACCCCACTGGTCCAATGCTGACCAGCGTGTCTTAGTGCACACGCTTTTATTTTTAACAGTCTAGTGTATATAATTCTATTACTCTTATGCAAGGCAGGATAGAAATGAGCAGTCCTAGATCGTGCCAGGAGCTGTGAGTCTCATAAAAACTTAAACCTGACCTGCGACCACTCCATTAACTGAGCCCATACAATCATCTATGCAGGCCTTAAAAATGATTTTCAGCAAATGTATCATTATTTGGTCATAAGCTCAGCATCCTTAATTGTTGCAGGCATATTTATATAAACCCAGTGGTCTCTCGGCTTCCTGATGGGCTGCAGCTATGAGTGGGGACAACTGCATTTGGGAATCGTGAATGAAGAGAGGGGCTCACCCACCATCTCCTCTATGTTTGTTCTTTTTTGAAACTGCACACGGCCGCTTCAAAGAAGCCCAGACCTGCAACTCCGACTGCGTAATTGTGTTTCTAGAAACAACACGTAGGCAGCCACTATGACAAGTCCTTATCAGGTTCAGATGGAAGGAGAGAAATAATATTTCTGAGCTGTGCTGACATCAGTGGAGTTCACTCAGCAAGGTGGGTCAACAATTAAAGACAAGTATCTGAAAATTCAGAAGAGACTCCATTTCTATCTTAGTTCCTTGCAACAGCCTCATTGGCTGAAATTGTCAGCCCCCATCATTGCCAAATCCATACCTCGTGTCAACTCAGTCGCCAGTTGGAGGCATTACGTACTTTCACAGTTCATTTAGGCAGACAAGCTCATGTGTGTGTTTGTGCACTTCTTGTATTAATCACTTTTGTTTTTCTGTGTGGTGTTGGCTCAGAGTGCTTCGACTTCTGACGAAGAAAGATGCTATAACAAAGAATAGCAAATACCATTTTTTCCTTAATCTGTCGACTTTCTGAGTCGGACCGTGTTAGTGGAGTTTGAGGCCGTGGCCTGCTACCTGTGACATGGTTAGCCGGGGTGGGCCAGAAGATGAAGGCATCCGCCTTTCGTGTAGGGGCACCTACAGCACGTGGGTTTCAGTGCTTTTTAACGTTGGACGGTTCTGAAGAAGAGTAGCAATA